>JARFOD010152307.1:0-12435 GCA_031763545.1 Mopalia muscosa | reverse complement strand
ATCTGAACTTTTCCAAGATCAAAGAATGGTTACTATTTTTAAATGTATTAATGGTTGTTATCCCGATTATTTAAAAACATTGTTTACTCTGTGTGTGTGTGTGTGTATATGTGAAAGGAGGGCCTCAGGAAGATCAACAAACTGTTGACCGAGTTTTATCAACCCTCAGAAAATAAAGTTTTATTATTATTATATTATTATTATTAAGAGATTTTGACATTTGCGAAAAAATCAGAAAGTCCTGTAACCCAGGACAGTCCCCCAGGTTTGTGGCCAGTCAAAATGAGAATTCTTCTTCACTCTATAGTTATAATAGATTCTACCAAACTTCCCTTTATGTTGGGTGTCTTTCAAAAAAGGCATCATTACCAAAACAAAGAGCTTGCTTTAGAGATTGTCACATGTAAAGATGTGATTGATTTTCAGGAGTTCCATGATGTTTGAATAACAGTAGATGTTCATTTCTGATTCGATTGAAGCATCAATAGAATATTGATCAGCTATAGTTTTAAGGGGTTTCTATTAGTGTTAGGGTGTAGTTAAAGTGCATATTTACATCGTTACCTGACTAGAAATACATTAAGATATCATTAATCCAGACAGTCTAACATGTATCAATCCATTTGAATATATAAGGCTTGAAAAAAAAAGTTTCTTTGAATTATGTTAATGTAAAAGTCATTTGTAAAACAAATTTTCCCATGAACACAACTCTGTATTTAATGTCATAATCAAGGGCATTTGACACATTATCCATTTCTCATTTTTCCATACTTATATAAAATCATCCCTGCATTTGTTGAAGCTACATTGTGTGACATCCTGATATACCGGAGATAGTGAAAGGGGCTTGAACATGTGAGTGGTACATTATATATATATCTTTATTTAAAGAGGGTAAATCAGTCAATTTACATGAAATTGTTCTTCTGAGCATTAAAATAAAATAAAATAAAAAGATAATAGTAGAGTGTAGTAATAATATGCACAATATATATAAATATAAATATTTAAACAGAAGTTTCAGAGTATATCTACATAGTGCACAGTGCGGAGAATCAGTAAACTAACACAGTAATCACTGAACCTCAGCTTTTCCAGGATAGATACAAAGTGAGAGCAGAACAATGCATTCTGTCAAACAATTTTCAGGCAATATGATAGAGTATTTCATACTCAAATTGTGCTACGTGTGTATTTCAATCCTAAGCTAAATATCAATATATCTAAATTGGGAAATCTTGTTTTCAACATTCCTAGCCAAACTTGTGAGCATAATATTACTGAAGCCTGATATAGGGGTCACATTCATCCCCAGCTGTTCCTTCATAATAGTGGGGTCAGTCAAGGGCCAGCATTCAGTCTAAACTATTAATTCTCCAAATTCCATTATGTAACCGCTTCACAATGCACTCAAGTGTAACGGGGTTAAGGAATGCAAAAGGATTATGGGGAGAGCTGATTGCCTGCTTTAGAGTCCCGATCACCATACAGAGACGGGTGATCAGTGCTATAATTGGACAGCTTTACCCGTAAAGGATCAATAAGATATCATCGTGATAACGATAGCAGATTTTAGGGGTGTTTAAACGCCAATCTTCAACTGACCTGATATAATAATAATACAAATAGATGACCACTGGCCACTATTGATCAGCCAAAATATCAAAAAATTATAATATGAATGGAAATACAAAATAGATCAATGCAAATCTACAATATTCAAATACTGTTAATAAGGCAACGGGAAACAAAAAATAAAGAAAAAATTTAGGATTTTTTTTTTTTTTTTTTAAGTTTAGAATGCACTTAAAAGCAGAAGTTTTTGAAAACACAAAAATATGTATAATTTCTCTGCAATAAAAAATTATTTAATATCTAAATTAAAAAAAAAAATGTTAGTCTTGGTTAAGACATAAAAACATGTAACAAATACAATAGTGAAGAATTATCCGTGAAAGAGGTCATTGTCAAATCAAGTTGCTGTTGCTGCTTAGCGCTAACATTTGATAATCACCTCTGCAAGCCATATTATTCGCACACGAGATAAACCAATCATTTGCTCCATCTCACAATCAATTTAGAAAAAAAAAACTCTTGCAAGACTTAAGTCTTTTGATCTATCCATGAAGCAAGGGATGTTAACAGTAGGATGTCCGTATTGACATATTTGTGTATAATTCTACATATTTGTATATAAATATATACAGCTATTGTAATTGTCTAAAATTAGGACAAGATGTTCTTTGATCAGCAGATAGTCTAGTTCAATGTTTAAGAATGCTTGTAAGCCAAGATCGAACAAACAGAAAGAAACAAATGTGACAGTTTTGTGCTGAAGAACAGCTGTTCTCATTTAATCATAGGATTTGTGTCAAGTCAATATCAGGCAATGTCAAAACCAGTAGGTTACATTTGGGATTACAACTGGCCATATATCCCATCTGAATGTCAGAAACAAATGATGAAATCACAGCAGTAATACCCAGATTACTTTGTACCTCACACATAATCCAGTTCCCCAATAATACCTGATAATGAGACTATGATGAATATCACAATAAATGTGCACAGTATTACATAACCCTGACTGTATCATGTATCAGTAATAATTCAAATTATTACTTCTGACGTCTGAAAACCAATTGTGCACCTCAATTATTCTATAAAAAAATCCAAAATGTATGATCAAAACTCGGACACACTTTTTCTTTGATCATAGTGTCTGCCCTAGTAAGGGACTGAACTTGATTAGACTGAATGGGTGAAAGGGGTTCATCTTTGCTAGCCAAGAGTTTTATTCTGAGCTACTCTGAACTACAAGCCTTGGCAGATCAACTGCATATCACCATTGATCGGTTGCATAGGTTTGTTTGTTTGGTGTTAAACGTTGTACTCAAGGGTATTTCACTTATATGACGACGAACACAAATACAGAACATCACAAACAAATCTGCTTCCTTACCCTTTAGCTCTGCGAACACCAGGGCAACAGAAAGCAACCTCTTTTCTCGCCTCTTACGATCAACCGAGGAAGCCATGGTTTGTGTTACGGTAGATATACCAAACAGAAAGAAAACGATCAGCGATTTTATTTATTTACAATATTTTATTGTAAAATAACAACAACAACAGTGATATACAGTATAGTATTCAATGGCAGGCATACTTTAAGAAATACAATTGAAGTTAAGAGACAACGAAAATATTAGGCTTATATAAAATGACTTACATTTATATAGCATACAATGGATCCGCATATAAACCTGCCTTATAATACAGTCCAAATGTGTTGACTTCTAAAACCGGTCTGTTGTGATCTTCTACAACTTCTTCGAAGTCTTCAGCAAATCCTTAGATACACAGTTCCAAGGTGTAAAATACGGAATTCTTCCGATTATATCCACATCAGGGCGATCACCTAATCCGCAAAGTGACGGGTGTCGAAAATAATTCTCCTCAATAGGACAATTAACAAAAAGTCCCTTGGTGGGTATACCGGTATTAATCTCTTCACAGAGATATCCAGGGTAGGTTCAAAATTCAATGAATTACAAATTCTGTCTAATTATTTGATCAGTTTACAGTATCTGGATTGTGACTGATGCCTCTACAGTGCGTGGTGAATGGCTTTTGACTGATCCCCAATCTTACAATCAATCTCAATTAGGGAGATGTAGAAATTTCCAGATATAATTTTAGAATAACAACACATAGAGCACTCTGGAAAACCTTATTTTACCCAATCAAAATATTTCAAAACAATAAGTTCTTGGTCAGAGACACTACTAGATTATTTTGTTACAGAACATGCCTGTAAGTAAACGAGTGATAACTGTGTGAAACTACTGGATTAGTCAGAAGACAAAGACTTGGCCAAATGACAACATTGTACACTAGTCAAAACTTTGTGTAAACATATATAGATACATGAATCTATTTATAGCAAATGACTTAAAATCACATCGGGAAATCACTGTGTAATATTCTCTATTTATTTGAGCTTTATAACACAGTTATGATTATTTAATAAACATGTATTATGACATTTGGAATGTCATGTATTAAAGGGTATTAAAGTATTAAACTGTGGTAATCCATATTTCTTTGAACTAGTGATGCTATTCCATATACAGGTAACATGTTTAAACGTGTTTTATAAGCTTCATCGGTGCTTCCCCTCGATATGTGATAGAGGGAAGGCCATCAGTGTGATTTCAAGAGCCCCTTCATATAAAAAAAACATCTCTATATTTTACAGTTTAACGGTTTTATAAGCTCGGTTGCAGATGGGGCGCTGTTGTAGATGTCGTTGCAATCGTCGCCAGAGGTATTGTCATCAAATCAGTTGACGTTGCAATTGTTACTGGAGACGTTGTCATCGAAGCAGTTGTCGTAACAATCGTCGCGAAGGACGTTATCATAGCAGTTGATGTGCAGTCGTCGACAGGGATGTGTCATCAAATCAATTGTCGTTGAAATCAACGCATGAGACGTTGTCCTCATATCCGTTGTCATAACAATCACCGCCCGAAACGTTGTCATCAGAGCAGTTGTCGTTGCAATTGTCGCCCGGGGCGCTGTCATCCAAACGGTTGTCGTTACAATCGTCACCAGAAACGTTGATATCAAATCAGTTGTCTTTGTAATCGACGCCAGAGACGTTGTCCTCATATCAGTTGTCATAACAATCGTCGCCAGAGACGTTGTTCTCAATATAGTTGTCGCTGCAATCGTCGCTAGAGTTGTCGATGCAATCTTCACCAGAGACCTCGTCATCAAATCTGTTTCGCTGCAATCGTTGCCAAAGACGTTGTCATCATATCAGTTGCTGTTGCAGTCATCGCCAGAGACGTTGTCATTAAAGCAGTTGTCGTTGCAATCGTCGCCAGAGACAGTGTCATCAAGTCCGTCATCATTGCTATCGCCGTCAGAGCCGTTGTCATCGAAACAGTTGTTGTTGCCAGCCCCAGAGACGTTGTCATCAAAGCAGTTGTCGTTGCAATCGTCGCCAGAAGTTAAGAAAATATTATATACTAAGTCATAACTTTATACATGGAATTATGATTATGAATGGCAATTTTTCCATGAGAGTTTATGCATTTTAATTATAGTTATCTATAGTACCGTCTTTAGCGCTGGAGTATATCTTTTAACCTGTCTACACAACGCTGGGAGCCGTGGTCTACTTATTCTACTTCAATAATGCGTACAAGGGTTCGAGTCCGTTTGTCGACCATCAAGTAAATGTAAATCACATGGTGTGGCTCCGGCAAACACATTGATGGTTTTTATGAGGTTTCCTACCGGCTTTCCATCGTATTTAAGTAGGGAATCGTATGAAATGGACCTCGTCATGCATATTAGCACAATAGTACACTCTTGAATAGGACGTTAAACCAACCCAAATCAAATGACTAAGCTGTGTTAGTGTGTACACCACCTTCTTCACATATTAAATACATTCAAGCACGGCGTGTAACACCAATCAGTCGAGGAAGCCATATGTCCGTCCGTCTTAGATTAGCTACATAGAATAACCCACAAGTCACACAGACAGAAGAATAACCTGTGGATGATGTTTTGTATTAATTCCCATGACCGTCACATTGGTTTGGCTTGATACTGTCTAATTAGCAGGCATTCTGTATTTATCGGGATTCCTGTCACCTGATTAAGTCTGACTGACACCGCTGACAAATTCCACCAATCAGCTGAATCACAACGCAAATACTTTCATTATACTATGATGCAAATCACATGCACTAGTCAGAGAAACATGACAAAAATTCTGAAAGGGAACAGCGCAAAAATACAGTATTTTAGGCAATAACGGTAGGGTGCGTGTTGTTCATGCGTAGCTACAGCGTTTATATTTGATCAAAATAATGTTTAATTGCATGTGCATATAGTTGTCGCTAAAAATATTCAAAAGTTACTCTACGGTAATTTGTATTTGCTAACACAATGTAATCGTTCAATAGCGAACACAGAAGTTGCATTTTACACAACGTTTTAGATATATGTACATTAAAAATTTAAATAAATATAACGAAAGAAAAAAATAATAAATCATGTCTCAAAGGGCTGTTCACCGCGGAGTTTCTAGATGAAAATACTCTTCCAAGGGCATATGTATTGGACATGTGGTAAAGACATTGCTATAAAGCCAGCGGGCTTATTGTAATTCCTGGTACAAATGAGGTCTGTCAAAACCATTTAATGGAAGTTCGATCACTTCCTATTAACATCTACGGTAATCTTATTTTGGATTGAACGGAGCGTATGTGTAGAACTAAATCGAACCCATACAAAGATTGAGTTATTCTATGAGACAAACCAGAGTACTGATAATTAACTGTGACGTCTCGGATTAACGAAACGGGAGTTATATATAAAGTCGAACGCCACGAGGAATCTTTCCATGTTGTGAATAAGATTTCAATATTTTTTTAAATGCATATAGTTTTATATATTGCATGAAATCTCTTTAACAGACATGTGTGAAATGTGCATGTTTTCACACCGCACTTTTATCTGAATAGGTTTATAACTTTTAAGGTTTATTTGCATTATCGCTACTTAAAGCGATACTCCCGAGTGAAATGACCTCTATATTCCTTAAAATATTACCATTAATTATACTTAAATATGGTATCGACTTGTCGTTTCTTGATTTTATAAAATAACCCGAGGGTTACAGATATAGGCCTATACCTTCCTACGACCACTGGCTGCAAACATTTTAGGCGCGGCCAGCTCTGCCCTGAGGTCACGCGACTAACACTCTTTTGTGTTACGGGTTAATAACATGTGTGAACCAATGAACTGTCAAAGGTTAAACAGTCGACTCTACAGGTCTCGTGACGTAGGCATTTTTTTTAAAAAAGAAAGATATTTGATTGGTTAAGCTCTTGGTTGGAGCTCTTCTACTTAATGATAAAAGTACCTAGACATGGCCACGTGGATAAATTTGACTGTAGTTTGTGCATTACCCATTGTTTAAAGGAGAAGACCACCCAAAAACCATATTCTATAAATAAGTAAAACTTGTTTGTGCATGTGTAATGCAATACATTAATTTCCATTTTCATAATCTGATCGTTACTCTGGTTATCATCAATTAAAAAGGATCACAAGACCCAGGTGAGTCATCAAATCCTGTGTACAGCAGACTACACTGATCTATCATTGGATAGTTCAAAAAAGGCTGACCAACCAGAGTGCAGGAAAACTTAGCAGCACAGGATTTGATGACTCAACTGGGCCTTGTGATCCTCTTTAATGAATGATAACCAGAGTTACGACCAGGTTATGAAAATGGAAATGAATGTATTGTGTTACACACAAAAAGTTTTACTTATTTATAGAATATGGTTTTTGGGTGGTCTTCTCCTTTAAGATGCAAGTATAAAACTGATATAGCTCGATTCTAAATTTAGATAGCATAATTAAACAAAAGAAATGATGCCCGTTTTTCTTATATGCATTATATTGCAGCACGGAGTATCCCTTTAATACAGACTCTACCTGTCTCGAAATAAAAAAAAATATATTTTACATATTCAACATTCCTATAACATATCTGAAATTCTTTTCCACATAGGTAAAATAAAACACAAAAGCCTAAGTATTTTACATAAACTTTTATTTTACAGATGTGAAAAAGAGTTCCACGTATCAAAATTACTGAGAAACGATTTCTCCCCACAGCAAGCATCCAACCTTCGTTTGTGCTCCTGTCGTCTTCTATGGTAAAGTAAAACAAAAACTAGTTCGATATATGCAGAATAACTGTAGAAGTGGTATAACGGCTTGCCATATCCGCACACCAGCGCATTTAAGAAGTAGAGGGCAAAGAAGTCGATAAATCAAAGATATATATAACTGGACTAAATTCAATAACGTCGACATACAAATATATATAAATATTTATTTAAAAGATTTTGCAAAATCGTGTGCAAAGACGGTGGAAAAGCCAGTGGCTTTGGAGACAGCTTATACCATACACGCATGAAAGACAGAAATTGGAATTATTTGGATTGCAAATTGTGATGGTAAATAGCAGTATATGATTGCTGGAGAATGATGCATAATTCTCACACTTCTACCCCGATAATCTCACTATAGAGCCGTGGCTTATTCTGTCGCAATTAGACCCATATATATCTTTCAAATGTCTCGCAAACTTTATTAATCTTAATACACTAATGATATTACCGCAGGTAATTACGTTATAAAGAAATTATATAACAATTTTGACTTTGTATTTATGGTGACTTCATGGTGATATGATGGCGTTATTTACTCAACGCTGTATATCCTTGCCAGGTATTGGAAAATGTCTAGAATTTTGTCACGAAAATCTCACCAAATAAATTGCGTTGTGTTAGAAAAGATTATATTCCTAACTGGAATCTGTGTATTACCACAAGCATCACTCTCGTCTAAATATAGACCATCAATCGTGATTGTGCCAAATTAATATAATGAGATTATCACCTCCCCCAAAACGTATGATAACATGTGTTTTAATACTCCCAGTTTTACATCATAAAGGTAATAAGCCTAGTACCATTTTGAATTTATAAATGTAGTGATATTCGCTAAAACGGCGTAAATTGTGCGGTCGTAGAAACCCCAATTACAGCTGTATTTATAAATACACGCTTTGGTGTCATTCAGCTGGAGATCAATCCAATTCCATTTCTAAAGATACCAGTCACCCAAATCAATCAAACAAACAAAAACAGTTTAATCATTTTTAAATGAATTGTAGCAACCCCAATTACAGCTGTATTTATAAATACACGCTTTGGTGTCATTCAGCTGGAGATCAATCCAATTTCATTTCTAAAGATACCAGTCACCCAAATCAATCAAACAAACAAAAAAAGTTTAATCATTTTTAAATGAATTGTGTTTTTCATCAGTTTTGTGTTGACCTACATAACACATGTTCAATTTTTTATGCGACTTCGGCTTTTTGTAAAAGTAGCGCCCCTTCGTCACTTCCTGGTAAGACAGTAATGGTGCGGGTTTATCCTATAGTTCCCAGTCTGCGTTACAGAGCTAGATGGTACTTGGTGGTTACAAAATACCTCAGTGCCGTCTCTGTTGTTCTGTGACGTCATCAGGTGCTCGTGGAGAACATCGCTGATACGACATGATAACAAAAATGCAAAAAGGCATAGTGTGACAAAAAGATTATTGACTGTTTATGATACGTTGACTATAGTTTTCGATTCGAGTGATGCTCAATGTAGGCCTATCACACAGGCTCTCGTTATGGCTATAATATAGCGTGTGTATCCATACATTTCAAGTCCGTCTTTAAAATGTGTAAGAATATATAATTTTGTACACGTCTGAAGTATGTTAACACGTATGAAGCTGAAGTAGACCGAGTCCCTGTTGGCCGCTTACATAGTTGTTAACCCGAACTGAATAGAGCTAGAGTGACTTGGTAAATTACTCCAGGCCCATTCAGTGGACCAAAACTAGTCCAATGAGAGACGGGAAATCAATGCGATTAAATTCTGCTTTATACTCTCTTACAGGAAGAACCATTTTAGATGTACAGAGATGACACGTGTGTACTGTTCAGGCTGTACATGACGGATACGGTAGTAAAGGTTAAGAACCACTTAATGTAGATCTACTTTTCATATCCTAATTTTGGAGAATTAAAAAACAAGAAAGTGTATGACAAAAAATATCCAGCACAGCGGCATGCCTTCAAAGAGAGAGAAACCTAAATTATTCAAATTATATATTTAACAAAAAATAACTCCCCCAAAAGAATAAATATGACACAAGTGTGGCGAACTATATCTGTGATCTTGGAATGTTTCATATTTGGTTTTAATGCTATAGGTATATAGAAGTTCCATGTAAAAGGTCTTCCCAAGTGGTTCATACCTAGAAAAAGTATAAAAAATAGTCCAATATTCACTGAACGATTTGCAGCTTGTTTCATTAAAAAATTCGTTGTACGTCTGGAGAAATTGGGATATGAACATCTGACTTTCACTAAGAGTTAGCTGTTATTTTTCAGTGACGTCACCAGGGGAATTCCCCAAATGACTGGTATCTATAGAAACCTGACCGCCATTTTGTTATTTCTCATCCAACAATTCTTTGTGTATCTCCGGTATGGAGTCGTCATTATCCGCCACGGAGTAATCATTATCCGGCACAGATTGTTCCGAATGGAGTTTCCCCTGCCTACGTCACAGATCAAATAACTTGTTTGAAAAGTCGCAAGTTTGTTAGTGAATAAAACAAATTCTAAGCGTTAGAAAAATACAGGATTTATTTTACAGATAGTAAATAGTATTATCTTTGTAATTCAGTCACTTTTAATCGGATTTAAAACCCATTTGAGAATACCTTTAAGGACACTAAAGGTGTATTCGTTCTGGTCAGAGAAACATATCACACTTCTGGCTGGGAACTTGGATAGAACTCATTATCAGTGAACAGAAGACGAGACTCACGGGGACGTACTTAATCATAACAGGTCTATAGTAATAACAAGTTATCTGGCACTGAAAATTTATTTTTTTGAAGCGACAGTTTGAATTAAATCGAGATCGTTTGCCGAAGATTGTCAATCGGCTGAACTTAAAGTGGATTTCCGTCAGATGTCTGTCTCTCCCATGAAATACCACCTAATAGTCTAACGTTAATTCTTTCTGACATTGGTGTGATGCTTAGTCCTGCTACAACAATCTCTAGGCGATATGCCAAGAAATACGATCAAACTGTTCCAGAAACTGTTTTAATTCTCATGTGAGAGAAGCAGCGAATATATATATATAGACAAGGTCAGCTGCAACCGAGTTTGATAGCCGAATGCGCGCCACATTGTGAATGAGTTTCTTGTAGGTCGAGATTAAACTCATTCAGCACCGGACTTTGGTGCTAAATGTTTCCCGTATATCTTCCTCCATAACCTCTTATTGGTAATAAGCATATATTCCATGTTGTAAAGGTAGAAACCAAACAGAAATAAAACGATGAACGATTTTATTTATTTACAATATTTATTTTAAAATAACAATAACAGTGATATACAGTATAGTACATAATGGCAAAAATTATTTACGAAATACAATCGAAAGTAAGAGACATAATAATATTAGACATATAAAAAGTAGCTTACATATAGCCTAAAACTGATCAGCATATAAACCGGCCTTATAGTGGAGTCCAAGTGTGTCAACTTCAAAAACCGGTCTGTTATGACAATCTGCAGCTTCTTTAAATTCTACAGCAAATCCTTAGATACACAGTTCCAAGGTGTAAAATACGGAATTCTTCCGATTAAATCCATATCAGGGCGATCATCTAATCCTCAAAGTGACGGGTGTCGAAAATAATTGTCCTCTATTGGATAATTAATAAAAGTACTTGGTGGGTATAGATCCGGTATTTATCTTCTCACAGAGATATCCAGGCTAAGTTCAAAATTCAATGAAATACACATGCTGTCCAATTGATCAGTTTCCAGATATAGATGGACGAGTGTTGAAAAATAACTCTTCGTAGCAACTCTACTGGCCACACGTGAGGTTCACTCTATAGTGGACTATTGACTTCTCAAGAACCAACAACACTCACAACCCCGCAAGTTAGTGTCTTTTCCATTGGAAACAGCCCAGCAAACAGTAAATTCATCCATGTGGAGAATCCTTCACGATTAATACGTCTCTTTCTGGCACTTCATTGTAACAATATCTTGGCGCAATAAATTCTACATACGGAATCTCTTAAGCATTCGCTGCTCCCATCGTTAACCACTTAAAGTCACCACTTGGTACTCTAGGCTTTAAATTTAATGATTGAAAAATGACATTATAAAAGTAGCCATTGATAAAGTGTCTATGGCAAACTCCACTGGAATTTCACCTGTCCCACGATTTTGTTACCCACCGTAGGATGCCGTTTACCTCCATGTTCTTTTGTAACAATAACTTTAATACCTTAAGTCCTTTTTGAAGTGCCCTCACAATGGTTATGGCTTGTATGTTTTTCCCAGTTCCCTCCTTGTTCAAGAATCTTTAACCCTGTGGGTGAGCCGTTCGGTGAACAAAGAATTCTTCCGTCACTCTATTTGGACCAACTTGTAACAATCTTTCGAGAAAGCTGCCAGTTGATGGGGAAAAATAGTAGACGTTCTATTTTCACCTTATTGGCAGTCAAAATCGTCTGTGTCCCTATATTTGGATCAACTTATTACAATCTTTGGCGAACAAGACCAGCTGATGGGAGAAAATATCCAACATTCCATTTTCACCAAGCTGTTAACTTCTCCACAAAAACCTCCAGAAGAACTTTGTAAGCTATGGTATGTAAAACAAGAGATCCATGAATGGATCTTGACGCCCACACTGTTAAGATAGTTTGAAGAGAAGGGTCTAAGAGGGGACA
>JARFOD010152296.1:0-12436 GCA_031763545.1 Mopalia muscosa | reverse complement strand
AGATTTGTTTGTGATGTTCTGTATTTGTGTCCGTCATCATATAAGTGAAATACCCTTGAGTATGACGTTAAACAGCAGTCAAACAAACAAACAAATCGCACACAGTAATATTTTCATGGCTACCAAACCACAGAGTAAATTAAAGAGATAGTAGTAAGAGAGCTAGGTTTGGCAAAATCAAAAGCAATAATAATCATATATTATAAGAAATAAAGATAAATTTGAAGGGAGCGGGGGGAGGGGGAGGATAACTAAATTCATTTGTGTGTCACTCACTTCCATATTTTATAAACTTATAAACAGCTGACTTAAAATCTTTATTTTATTATCTGCTTATTATTTACTGGTAAAAGTATCAATGTATATTTATTTTCCTATCACTACAGTTGTATAAAAATAATTGTGATAAATTTTCATTCACAGATTTTTTTCTTTTTCTTTGCTGTCCCTTTCATTAATTCACAAGCCAAAAATAACATCTATATTTTTACACATCAGTACTGTTTTTTGTTTACATCACAAAGGAATGAATGAATTTGTTATAATACACTCTGACCGTGGAAGAATTTTTATCCATCAGTTCTCATAAACAAATCAAACACAGTGTGACCTGGTTTACCTATTGAGTGATAATGAATTTGTATGGTCGTGTAAAGAGGGACTTATAGTTCATTAGGTTTGAAGTCAATGTAAATTCATATCAATCTGATGACATTTCATCTTATAATTCAACTTTCCTACAGGAAATATTCACTTGGTAGCTCTGTAGTTATCTCCCTTTAACAGGCACTCTCTAGGCTAATGGGTAACATTCAGTTGGTATGTTAGGTAGCAATAGAGTAGCAATGCTGTCTTTACTAAGCACTGGAGAAAGAAAACACTTAATTTCATATTGTCGTCATATTTGAGTGAAATAGCCTTAAGCATGGCGTAAGATAGATAAGAGCACTAATCTCTGATTAGAAGTAGACTTTAAATGTGGTGTGACATCTTCCACTAGTTTCTGGGTTGGCTGATGGACCATTAACATTTTCAGGGGTTTTATTTTGTGGTTACAATTGTAACTAGTTAATATATAGTCAGGATTTGTGAGCTGTTTAATGTAGTGGGACTGTTTAGTAATGCATTTATAACAGGCATTATGTGTGCATTTCATGACTTCATTTGTGTACATTTGATGTCAAAAAACTTACTGTCACATTTAAAACTGGATAGACCGAGAGGGAGCTTCCTGTTGCTATCGTGCTCACAAAGCTAAGTGACAATCTGAAGCCTTTAGGTATTTACAAGTTCATTATAAAGTTTCTTATTGGTTAGTTTTCTTAGAATTTCAAGGAATTAGAATGTGTTACTTTATTTACGTTTTCAGCCAATGTTTAATATTTTATTGTGACTTTCAGTAAGTGTATAAGAGGATTTACAATTAAGTTTGTTTCAAGGTCCTCTAGTGGTGGTTTATGTATCACAAGGCATTATAAAAATAACTTTTCTTGCTATTTAAGTCCAAATATTTAATCTTTACTTTCACTTTCTGTTTTACTTAGCAGGAGGAGCTCCTACGTCAACCATTAATAGAAAGTTCAAAAGTTCCTCTCTCTCAGTCCAGTGAGATGACATCTCCTACAGACCCGTTTCTCGGACAGAACGATAACGCAGATAATCATGCTCGGCAAGAAAGTGCAGATAGTGGTCTCGGTATGTTATTTAAAATTTTAATTATATCATTGGCTTAAGGCCTAAAAAAATGTATTGTTTCCTCTAACCCGACAGACCCTACCAAATAGCTCGGAGTCTAAAGTTTTGAGAAAAACATGGAAAGAAAAAAAATTTGATATTTGTTTTTATCTTTTTATTTTTAATAATCGGTTTTTGTAATGTTTTTTGGCCATGCAAGCATCTTTATCAGTTTTTTAATATCTACTGTTTTGTACATCTACAACCCAAAAAATCGAAATAAAAAAATTAAAAAACTCTGCCTGGCCAGCCTTATTTTTTTCAGGCCATTAGAGAAAACGTAGCATTTTATTTTTTTTCTTCAGGAGTTGGTTTTTTGAAAGATTTTCAAGCATGAATATTTAGTTTTTACACTGACAATTAAGAAATCATTGGTAGACTTAGAGCACTGTTGTAAACACGTATGTTTGTTTTCAGGTGGTATGGGGACAAGTTATAGTTTACCAAGAACTCCTGAAGATTTCCTTCGCAACGTTGATGAGATGGACACAACAGATGGGGGTAAGTGACACACAGCGCCAGTCATGTAAAGTAATCCCTAGAGTTGAGATATACTGCTCGGGCCAGTAACTGGAAGTCCTATTAAATTAAATCCGCTATTAGATGATGTCCTGCCATGTTGAAGGTGTATCTCTAATCTGGTATTAACCATTTAATCTGGTGTTAGTGACTAATAACTTTTCCAGTAACTGGGCCAAGAAGGGTAATCATTGCAGCTGTAATATACAGATGGGGCCAGTTGCTTGAAGTCCTATATAAGTTAATCTGCTATTAGATGAGTACACACTAGTTTTGTTTGTTTGTTTGATTGATTGATTGGTGTTTAACGTCATACTCAAGGGTATTTCACTTTTTTGACAACGGTTTGTCCACTTCACACTTTACAAAGGCTTCTTACGGTGGAAAACCGAGAGGAAACCTTGTAAAAATCAAACCCTGGATTGCCAGAGCCACAACATGTGACTAACTCATTCATGTTGAAGAACCCCTAGAAAAAAATATAATATTTCTCAGGACCACTAATTTTCAGGTGAAAATATTTCTCAAAAGATTCTAATTACAGTGAATACAGTTCGAAAAAAAATCTTAAAAATCATGTACTATAGGCTTAGCTTTTATGCGATAAATTCAACTCTTTTTGCTTTGACATCGAAATTGGAGTGGGTTTTATTAAAGATATATAAAATAAAAATTTCAAAAAAATGTTATTATTTTTGTATTATTAACCAGACCTAGGATTTCACGTTATTACAAATGTAATCTAGTGTTAGTCAATAAATAGTTTTTCGACCAACTGAACCCTGGCAGTAGACACGTTGATTTTAAGTTCCAGTGGTTTCCAACACTCATGCACTTGCCTGGCACATGAACAAATTAGTGAAATGACAATAAGTAGCATAAACCCTTAAGACATTGACAGATGTCGTGGGAATGTGTATGAATGGTATTTAACCAAGGAACAGTGTGAAATGGACAATCAGTCGTCATATTAGTGAAACTTTTTACATTGTTAAACCCCAATCAAACAAACAAACAAACCCCCCAGTATACACGAAAGACTGCAGCCATGGAGGAGGTATCTGCAATTTTTGTCTTGGTTTTCCACCATATTTAAGTAAGGCAGAGTAAGAAGTTGGCAAATACATCTTCATATACGTGAATTACCCTTGAGTGTGATATGGAAATGAAATAAAACATATTGTGTAATATTTTTTATCCTCAACTTGTGTCTTGCATAAGCTTGTTGCCAGTGACTGAGGCAATTAAAATTGAATCAAGTACAAAAAAACTTGAAAGAAGTTTAAAAGGTATTTTCCAATCCATTGGGGATTTACACTTAAATGAAGCTGTATTGTTTTGTTTTGTTTTTTTTTTGTAATGTATGAACTTAAAAAATCTATGTAACAAAACAGTAGTATTTATCTATACGGCCCTTTGGCTAAGGGCAGTTTGTTTGGAGATTAGCAATGCTGTCTTTACTTAGCACTGGAGAAAAAATTAGTTAACACTACAACAGTATCAAATCACCTCACATTTTATGGTTGTGCTAGTACCAATTATTGTTAGAATACACCGCTATCATGTAAGTGAAATCCTATAAAGCATGGCGTAAAAACAAAAATTAATCAATGTATATTTTCTCTATTGTAGGCCACACAGGTAGAATTCCTGGCCTCAGTGAATTTGGCAACATGGATATTGGACCACTCGGTGATGGAGTGGATACAACAAACATGGATGGTGACGACTTAGTACCCAGTTTACAGGTCAGTACTCTACTCATTATATTGGCTAACACTAGGACGTTAAACCCCAATAATAAAACAAACGAATCATTTGGATAAGGGCTGTGTGTTTGGGGAGTAGTAATTTTGTCTTAACATAGCTTGTGGGATAATTAACTTTCCAACAGTATTAAGTTACATTACAATTTTTGGTTGTGCTAGTGTCAATTATTGTTGGAATACACCGCCCTTATATAAGTGTAATACCCTTAAACACAACATGAAACACTAATCTACCAATCTATTGGATTGACTTTCAAAGATTATGGAAACAATTCACATCTTGGTTGTGCTAGTGTCAATTATTCTTGGAATATACTGCCCTTATATAAATGTAATACCGTTAAACACAAGTTACACAACATGAAACACAAATCTATCAATCTATCTATTGGATTAACTTTCAATGGTTATGGCGCACTTCACATCTTGGTTGTTCTAGTGTCAATTATTGTTGGAATACATCGCTGTCATAGAAATGAAACACCCTTGAGCATGACGTAAAACATCAATCAATCAATCGACCAATATTACTGAACCATTAGTATTCCCTCACCCTCAATATTACATAAACATAAGTATTATAATTTGAAAATTTTACTGTGGTATTAACTACAAAATTCACAGATATCTATAGATATAAAAAAGTAGACATTATTGTCAACTGAATGCGAATGTTTTGTGGGCTGTTGTTCGACATTAAAAATATATAAATAAAAACCTTATATGACGTTACTTTTAATGATAAATAAATACTGTGGTATATCAACTCATAAACACAATTAAAAAAAAATGGAAATGAGATAAATATATGAGATCCTATGATAAAGCAATACACATGTTTTAATGCACAGGTGTAAGTATTGATTTTACACACAGTCTCATATGGGTATGGATTTTACAAAGGGTAATATAATGTTATAGTATTGATATACAGTCTCTTCAGACTAAATTGTAGGTATTATTCTGAGTAAAACAGTTGTTCTGTATGCTTCTCGAAAATGCTCAAATAATGTGCATGTTTTACAGGATATCTTTACAATTGTCCATAATTAAGGGCATGTTACCTTTTCTAGTTACCAGTGTTTGGGTTAGCACTTGAGAATGACTACATTAGGTATAGTTAAAGGTTTTAATTATTCAAATTTATGCAGGTGTCCACTACTATAATTCACTTGAAATCCTCCAGCGATTGAGCTGCTGGTCCCTGGAGTGACTGCCACCTTGCCGCGCTATGCCACAAAGATATCTATCTATTTTCTGCTTCCATCCCCTTTGTCCCCCCTGTTAATTTAGGTGGCTGCCATTGCACTATATTATGATTTCTTCTAATACAGTGGGTGGTTTGAGGGAGCATCATGTTGCCCTAGTGCTCTCAGAGTTTAAGGGGAACAGGAAGCCGATCTGTTTGGGGTGTCTTTATTATGTCATGTCATTTGTCTGGTCTTGGTTTGTCGCAGTGGTGTTTCTTTTACCCGTTGGACTGGCAGGATGTCATATAAGTGAAATACCTTTAAACCCCAATCAAACAAAACAAATAAATCTTCTGATAGATGTTGTTATTGTCATTATTTGTAAACATGTTGTGTGATTATTTCGATCTTGAAAGGCTGCATTAAACTATCTCACCTCAATGGCTCATTTGCTTTCCTCCAAGGTATGTGATTTTCAAAACATGGGATTTTATTTCACCTACCAATATTAATTTGCCTGAATTGTTCAGACTATTTAATTATGTATTTTTTTACTATGCTGCTGCTATTTTCTTTTTACACACAAGGAATTTTGAATACTTAATTTCAATGCAGCAATTATTAAAATTTGCACATAAAACCCAATCTAAGTTGACTGTGTCACTTAAATATTCAATAAATCAGTCTGCCACGCGTCATGAAACCTGAACATCCCCACCTATAATAGAAATAATCAACAGGTTTTAAGAGCCCACCTTTTATGACCCCCTTAAATTTACATTACTAATCCTTTACAATTTTGAATTGCAAATAGAGCTTGTAATGGTGCCTGTTGACATTTGTATTGATGTATTTTAAACAGCTGTTCTCAAGTTCAACACTACTATGTTTTAACCACCCACAATATTTCTCGTTTTTAAGATATTTAAAACTAAAAACCACCTGTCGTGTTTGAATTTTTTGTAAAATATATACATTTTGGTATCATAGATATTCTATAATGGTAATAATGTTGCCATCCCTATTAGCAGGTTACAAAATTTAAAGGATTTTAGTTATCTTGTATTATTCATAGATTTGGTGTTAAAACAACAGGCCAGCACTTATCTTAGGCACTCATCAACCATGATGGATATATAATGGGATAGTGATGAGGAATTGTTAGTCACACGATGATCTCACCCTCAGAGGGGGGTTCTAAATTTATCATAGATTCTAATAAGTAATAATCACAGCACAGGGGCCAATTTCACAAAGCATTTTTTGATAAGTGAAAATATAAATTAATTCCTTACTTTTGAACTCAGACACAGGTTATTTAGGCGTTTATCTCCTAAAATCACAATTAAATATCCAATTATAAATAAATACCATATGGGCTCAATATAATATTGAATTTCATGACCAAAGATTTTAACTTCAGTCAGAATTTGCTTCATGAAATCAGTCCCAGATTCTTACATCTTAATGTGAATTAAGTTTCTAATGTTCAGTGTATCTTTCTATGACTTTAAAGTGTTGGAGGGGCATGCCTTATTATAGCTGTTTGAACAGGTATGTTTAATAGACCAATGATAACTGATTCATTAGACACACAGAATTTTAATGATTAGTACCTGCTTGAGATTTAGAATCTTCTTGACTGACGCTAATCGTGTGTATTTTATGGAGCCCAGTGTCTGTTTGAGTTTATCATCCGTTGTAATGTAGGCGGATTGGTTTTGATGTTGATGGCTTGAGGCGACAGATTGACTTCAATCACATGATTTATGGTGATTTTTATTGAGTTTAGCTGCTGATTGGTCTCCCTGTTTTACACCTGTCTCTCTGACAGGGTACAGAAGTGTAGCATTTATCTTGTCTTTGCCCTCAGGTGAAATGAGTATCACTTCAAGAGAATGAATAATCCATTAATTCTCAATAAAAACGATTGATTTTAAATTTAATTGTATTCAGGTATGTAGTGTAGCCCTCCAAATTTCAAAGAACATTTATTGAGTTTTTACCCTACACAGAAGTGCATATATTTATTATATTTTGTATCAATTGCGGAGAAAGAAAAAGGTGCATGCCTAAACGCCCATATGTATTTTTTTGTTATGTTGTCTTTAGCTGTCTGTCTTGACATAGCTTCAGACGTTGTTTATATACAATTTAAACAATACAATTTTTTGCTGTTTTATAAACAATTAAAAACATTTATCTCTTGGTTTGTCTGTTGAGTAATTCATTATGCTGGTTTATAGAATTCAAATGATTTATAGCTTGTTTGGTCTGTAAAGAATGCCTCATAAAGTTTAAGCTTGATTTAAAATTGGCCACTATATTATTCTGGATCTAATAATTTTAACATCTGGGTTTGAAATATGGGCAAATTTATATCAAACTTTTTGGTCATTGTCTTGTTATTTAATTTGTTATTTATTTATTGTCAGATTGTGATGGGAATCAACCATCCGTGGTTCTCATTTCCATCCTTGTAACATGTTACACTTATTTCCTTGTACTTTCAGGGATTTCAATTTAATTATATTTATAGACCCAAAAATCTCTTGGTTCATTGTAGCATAAATCAAGTATACCCAAACTCTCTTTACTCTACAATAGTGTTACATTAATTTTACAATTGACTGAAGTACTTCACATTTTTTGGCTTTTTATAGTGTGGCTGTCTACTGTTAGACCAGGAATAACACTACCTTAATATGATCACTAATTTGGTTTTAGTCAGGTTTCAAATCTGCAGGCCCATCAAACATCTAACAGGTCCAATCCAATATTGATATTCTCTCAGCTTGGTGTGGTCCAATCTGTTAACAGAGCTATCCTGACCTAACAACATAATTCACCTATGATCAACTTGACAGGGCATTTTTTGATTGCCGCTGTCAAACATTAAAGGAGACAATTTTAAATGTAGTCTAAATGGGCCTCATTATTTCATCAAGTGTTTAATTTTCAGTTTGATACATGGATTACATATGTATGGTTATAAAATCAACCGACCAGTTAGGCCTGCAGGTCTGGAAATTTACAGGCCCAATGCAAAATCTATCAGGTTGGGGCCTGCAAGCCGACTTAATTTCCACCCCTGTTTACATGTTAGTACCGGTATATGCTCTCTGTAGATTTGGGGCTTTATCCACATTGAATTGGATGCAGAAAAAGTTATAACCTACCAATTTTTTTGTTTTTCTTTATTTAAATTTACAAATCATTTGTTTTGTATTGTATTTCTTTATTTCCTTTTTACCTTGTGGTTAAAGTTGAATTTCTGATTAGGTTAGTTTTCTGCACCCATAAAGGCACACCTTAATGTTGACTCCAAAAAGAGCATCAATGTCATTAAGTACAGTCTGATTAATAGAATGACACATCAGTTTTACAGAATCAATAGGGCAAGGGAGTGAACTCTTCATGCTAACATAACAAAGGGACATAACTCTTGACAGTGAATTTGCCTTGGCTGTGCTGACATGTCTCAAAGAATCAATTGTAGTACCTTAATGCTGTATATTGATCTTGTAGATGATGATGAGTCAGTGAGATGATTAATATATAATGACTGGCAGTTAGGTCATGTTACAAACACACCATTATACCCTGCATACTGTGACCAAAGATTGTTCAACAAGAGTTCTTTCTTACAAACTGGAAATTTACCTAATTATATCTATATATCATATGTATATGTAATGTTTTCTATTGTAAACTGATTACCTGAATTATTTTGTATAAATCGTATTAAACCCTGACAATATTTAAGCCAGCCTTTTTCAAGCCCATCTTTTGTAACATATCAATTAATGATGAATATAGGAACAGTTAAACAATATATCTTATTATTTATTTAAAACAGAGGCAGTATTTAAGTGTTTTCTCTCAACAAACCTTAGTGTATTATGTATGCAAGCTGTTATAAATGAATCAATAAGCTTTATTTCATCCTGAAAAAATAAGAGAAAGAGATATTGTTTTCTAGGCATTTGATAGACAATTCACATATAATAGACGTCTTTATTCTGTCATTGTAAAGTCTTAACAAAGGGTATTTTGCCAGCAACATCGCAGTGCTATGATACAGTTGTCATTGATTGTCTTCCTCTCACCTCCGCATTCTTTTGACAAGTCATCAATGTTGTCACCTGATATTGTTGTCATCAGCACAGCTTTAATTTACTAAACAATATAATTATATCCTATATATTAGTTTTTCTAGAACACGCGTTGATTCATCAATTTTTAAAATTAATCTACATCCCTGTGTCGGTGTGACCAAGTTTTAGAAATATGCTAGTCCTATATGCACATAAATTAACCTGAGTTGTCAATGACTTCACCAATGTTCACAGAGGTACAGCCTTTATACGAATAATTGTTAAGTAGTTTGGATGTTAATTGGAGAAGTTACTGTTCTATTAAAGAATGAATAATTATTCAGAGTAATTTTCAGGACTTTTGTAATTTATTTTGTTATGTTTATCCTTTGACCATTTTCAAACCAAACTTGTTTGTTTTTGATGCAAAAATAGCAAATAAATGTTAATAGTTAAAGGGGCAATCAAAAGTATGTTTATCTTTGCATCTCTATTCTCTAACATGTATCTATATTTCCTCCTGTTTTTAATTGTTTTCTTTTTTTTTTTTACTGCAGTGAAGTGGACTACAGTCTGGGTTTTTTTCAAAATATTGGTTTTAAAGAATTTCACAAGTATCTGATTTTACCAGAGGCAGAGAAGAGCTCTACCAAGGGGAAAGAACTCTATGAGGAAGGATTAGAAGAAATGAAGCGGGTAACAAGAAAGTATGCGAAGAAACAAACCCGCTGGATCAGAAATAGATTTTTAAAACGTAAGATTTCTCATTTGGTGTTATTTATAAGTTTAAGTCATGAATGAATTGATTTATAATTTGAACCTGGCAATATGTGATCAACCTGCATGTTTGAGAATGGAGTGATTTCCTGACAAATCGGGATGTTCCATTCGCAAACATGCAGTAATTGGTTTGTTCATCCCAATGTATTTAATGAAGTGTTTGGAGTAATTTTATCGGTGGTAAAATTTGGAAAATATAGACATTGTAACCCTCTATGAAGCAAAATCAACCTCTGCTTTTCAAGACAACACTTTAATGTGATGGAGTATATGCATCTGCTGTACAGCAGGTGCAGATAACTTTGTTACGGACAAAATATGAATTTTAAAATTTGTCTCATCTTTTGTCACGTAACATAACTATTTTGCAGTGCATCCACTTGGCACAGAAATCATGCAATCTCATGTTTTGTTGAGTACCACCTGACTTGTTTTCAACCAGTCAGAATAAATAAATTTTATGTAAGGTATTACAACATTATTAGTCAGCTAGAGATAATTGCTGTTAAAAAAGCAAATCACAAGTTGAGGCACATCAAATGTTGAGAACTGACATTCATGTTCAGTTGTAGCCCATGTATTCATTTCACTGTTCAGGATAATGTTTATCTTCGCTTGGTTGATTGGTGTCGAAGTTCTAAAGGGTATTTCACTTATATGATGACAGTTCACTTTCAAAATATAAACGCCCCGTGAAGGAGTGGGTGGGCCATCGCCCTGCAGAATACTCCCATCGGCTTCCTCGGTCGATCATAAGAGGCGAGAAAAGAGGCTGATTCTGTTGCCCTAGTGTTCGCAGAGCTAAAGGGTAACGGTAAGCAGATTTGTTTGTGATGTTCTGTATTTGTGTCCGTCGTCATATAAGTGAAATAATCTTGAGTATGACGTTAAACACCAATCAAACAATCGATGTACCGTTCAAGGGGTCAAGTCTGTCTGTCAACCATCATGTATATGAGAAAGTGACAAGATGTCCCTCCGGCAATCGGGGTTGTGGTTTTCATGAGGTTTCAGGGCTGGGAACAGATTTTTGTTTCAAAATCTGATTTTTGAGATGAAAATAAGTACAGTGTACCACCTAACTCAATGATCTGCTGGTTTATTGCTCAATGTAACCTGTCATCGGTTATTACTCCACCAATTACACGGACTAGACTTCACATAGGGAAATTGTTTTCACAATTCAAAACTGCAAAGATATTTAATGTACAAAATAATGATATTAGACATTGTGGGGTACAACTTAGAAAGATGGACATTTTGCAACTATCAATTTTGGTTTTCTTTTTTCAGATGTAGATATGGAGTCTGAAAGCCCTGTTCCCAGCCCTCCCCGTGAGGCCACGCCCCCTAGAGCTGACACTCCTCCCCCAGAAACTAAACCTCCTGCAACCTTAGTGGCAGACACACCCAGCCCAAACAACAACAACAACACCAGTACAAAGAAATCTACAGAGAAACGAAGAAAGCGGACAAGGAAACTAGTTCCAAAAACATTTATGGATGATGACGGATATATGGGTAACCATGGCAATAGTACAACAGCGTTACTCTGCTATTACGTGTCACATAATTATGTGGAGGGTTTGAGTTATGATGTAACAACCATTGTGGGTTGTTTATTTTCAGGAAAATATAGCTTTAAAATTGTATCTTTTGCAAAAAATTATATTTTAAGCTATGGGAAAAGGAAATTCATATAATTTTATGAACATTCATGTGTTAATTTGTAATATATCCTATATCGCCCATGTTAAAAATCGTGGACTATCCCTCGCTTGCCGTAAACTGATAACGTTTTTAAGCAACTCTGATGTTGTAACGTCATAACTGAAAACCCCCTTATTGGATGTTACATCATATGAAAGTTCTATCAGGAAACCTCAAAACTGAGTGACACAAAGGCAAGAGAAAGCCGACAATACTATGGAGCAAATGCAAAGATCATGTATTGTGGTGTACTGGGAATCTCGTAGTTCCAAAAAGGGGGCATTGCAGGCGGTCCTCTGGCGTCAAAACAGTCGAGATTCATAGACTTTTAGTAACATCACAATGCAAAAATGTGTTTGACGTCATGTAAAAGCTCCATTATTATGCATGTTGTCATGTGAGAGGACTGCTTTGCAAGGATACAAATTACCTCCCTTGCCAACTTCCAGAGACTCCCATTGTTTTGTATCTGGGGATTGTTCAGTTTTGTTTTTGGGCCCCGTGAGGGAGCGGGTGGGCCATGGCCCTGCAGAATACACCCTCGGCTTCCTCGGTTGATGGTAAGAGGCGAGAAAAGAGGTTGCTTTCTGTTGCCCTGGTGTTCTCAGAGCTAAAGGGTAACGGGAAGCAGATTTGT
>JARFOD010152285.1:0-12437 GCA_031763545.1 Mopalia muscosa | reverse complement strand
GACTGTAGCTGGTTAACATTTCACCTGAGCTGGTTGGTATTTGACTGTAGCTGGTTAACATTTCACCTGAGCTGGTTGGTATTTGACTGTAGCTGGTTAACATTTCACCTGAGCTGGTTGGTATTTGACTGTAGCTGGTTAACATTTCACCTGAGCTGGTTAGTATTTGACTGTAGCTGGTTAACATTTCATCTGAGCTGGTTAGCGTTTTAACTGAGCTAGTTGGTATTTGACCAGAGCGGGTTAGTATTTGACATGTATTGCTTGGTATTTGACCTGAACTGGTTGGTATTTGACATGTATTGCTTGGTATTTGACCTGAGCGGGTTGGTATTTGACCTGTATTGCTTGGTATTTGACCTGAATTGGTTGGTATTTGACCCGTGCTGTTTGACATTTGATCTGAGCTGGTTAATGTTTGACCTGAGCTAGTTGGTATTTGACCGTCGCTGTTTGGCATTTGACCTGTGTAGGCTAGTATTTGACCTGTGCCGGTTGTCATTTGACCAGAGTTTGTTGTATCTGACCTGAGCTAATTGGTATTTGACATGAGCTGGTTGGTATTTGGCCTGATATAGTTGGTATTTGACCTGAACTGGTTGGTATTTGACCTGAACTGGTGGGTATTTGACTCATGCTGGCTGGTGTCTGACCTGTGCAGGTTGGTATTTGACCTGAGCTGCTTTGTTTGTACCTGTGCTGGTAGGCATTTGACGTGCTGGTTAATATTTGACCTAAGCTGGTTGATATTTGAGATGTGCTTTTGGGTATTTGGCTTATGCTGGTTAGTTTTACCTGAATCTGACCTGTACTGGTTGGTCCAAGATTTGACCTGAGCTGGTTTTTAAATGATCTGTTCTGGTTGGTCCAGGATTTGGCCTGAGCTTGTTTTTAAATGATCTGTTCTTGTTGGTCCAGGATCTGACCGGAGCTGGTTTTTAAATGATCTGTTCTGGTTGGTCCAGGATTTGAGGAGCTGGTTGGTTTTTCAACTGAGTTGTTTTTTATTTGATCTGTGCTCGTTTGTGTTAGACGTCAAATTTTCCTACTAAGAATTGTTAATATGGTAAAGGACTTCACACAATCCAAGTTCTTATTTTATATTAGCATGTGTTTGAGAATAGGATAGGCACCAAATCAATACATATGCTTGACTATAATGTCTGAATAGATATTGGAACAATGCCTGTGTTTGACAATGACGGGGAAATAAAAGCCATACAGTATTTCGCCATATTGGATATGCTGTGCTTATGTTTACATTTTTTTTTTTTATATTTGCAGTAAATATTTTTTTCATTAAAATCCTTTTAACTGTCACTATTACAACAGAACCCTTGGCCTAGATTTAATGAATAGTTTGTCAAACAAGACACATAATTTCGAATTGCATCCGTTTTGTATGTAGGCCTACTCTTTATTGCGACTATAAATGTATTGCATTTGTAAGATCTGTTTCTTTTCTGCGCAACATCATTTTGTATTTCTTAGAAACACGTCAACTGGGAGAACATTTCGGCATTTTTTTGGTCATCAGCTTTCGTTCGGAATGACACTTCTTGTGAATAAGTAACAATGGAACCAAGGATTAATAGAACTTTCTACGTTCGGATTCACACTACTTGTCAATTATTCTTAGTGGAACAAACAACAGGTTTATAAAGCTTGTATTATTATATTATTCTAGAAAACGCACTACTAGTGCATCACGCAAAATACACAACAAATGTATTCTACAAAAGGCACTACTATTGTATTATACAAAATACGCTACTAATATATTCTACAAAACGCACTATTTACGTATTACGCAAACGTAATACTAATGACTGACAAAAAACGCACTATTAATGTATTACGTAAAATGTACTTCTAATGTCTGACACAAAACGCACTACTATTGTATTATACAAAATACACTAATAATATATTCCCCAAAACGTATTACTTACGTATTACGCAAAGCATGCTTCTAATGTCTGACACAAAACGCACTACTAATGTAATACGAAATACGCACTGCCAATGTATTACACAAAAAGCAATACTACTTTATTACACAAAACGCACTTTTAATGTATTAAATCTGTATGGACATTGATTAAAACTACCTTTTTTACATGAAGCTATTCCCTTTTTTATTCTTTGTTTAAGGTAATTATTTTGTTTATTAGTCTCCCTAAGATTTAGGGTTTTTTTTTTGTTTTTATAGTTTATAGTAGGCCTATATATACTGCGTTAAATATCTCTGTTGTTTGCCTAATTATTATATCTTATCGCTAAATGTTAATTGTTTTTTTTTTGTGGCGAATTTAAAATAAAGAAGTACAATGCAAGCCTTAAATATTTTAAATTTCGGCAATATATTAAACAAAACTGCCCGTTTAACTTAAATTTATACTAATATATCAGGTCTCCTATGGGAGGCAATCGGATTGATAGGATAGAATATTGACATAAACTTATCCATAAAATTATTGCCTATATTTGGTTATACTCAAATACAGACGTTATGTATTCGTTATTAAATTTTTTCACATATATTTGTGATGACAAGGCATCCTCATTCACGCAATATTAAGTTTATTGACGATTACATTTGTTTTTGGAAGCAAAGGAGAACTTGTCCTTAACACTGACAAAACGGATAATTAATCAGCTAATGATATTATATGATCCTCGAATATTTCGTTTATTCTTTTTGTATTTATATTCAAGTATTTTATATCCCGGGTTCAAATCCCATTGGAAGCAAGCACATTTTTGCCTCTTCGTTTATTAAAAACAATATACCAATAAGCTACAAAATTCACATAGAAATTAATATTCCGTGCTATATATGCTATAACACAAAATATACACAAAATGCGAAAAAATACTCATACAAATTTATTCTAGGATGGGAGGTACTATATATATCGTGTCCGCTCTGGGTTTTTTTCTTCTCTCTCTCTCTTTTTCGTTTCTTATTAATTTCTTACTTTTTCTTTTCTTTTCCTATATCTACTCCCTTTGTTGGCTATCTCTCTCTCTATAGTTATATATTTATTGTACAAGCAGATAATTTTGCTTTCCTCTACCAACATTCGAGTTGGGGTAGCTGGTTAGCTCTCTCTCCATATACATGCGTGGTCGGTCTTCCGTGAGCCTATGTAACTCAGTCGGTTAGAGCGCTGGACCGGCAAGCCAGAGTTCCGCTTTGCGCTGAGCCGATGTAGCTCATTCCTGAAGTCGTGCAATAATTATTTGAATTTGGCATTACCTAGAATAAGCTTAAAGCAAACGAGACATTAAATGCTAGCACAGTTATAATATTTTTTAAAAACAACCTTGATGTGATGAGACATATACATATACGACAAATAACCACTATGCAATGTATTCAAAGCATTCATCTACATTTTGTTTAATTTTGACTTTATTAAAGGTAAGCGATTTCTAACGTAGGTGTCTGCCACATAAAATATGTTTCGTGTCAAATTGAAAAGGTGTGACTATGGTTATAAAAGGCGTGGGTCTGTAGCCGTAGACGTTCAGGGTACAGTTTCATAGTCGGTTCCACTATCGTCCATGCGGTTGTTGACTCAACTTTATACAATCTCTTGATCTTCTCTAAATGGTCTTTATCATTGTAACTACTATCAGCGCAGTGTATCGTACAGAGAGAAGTTCTCTGATCAGCTTTGTTTCCTCGTGTTTAGAGACAAACAAATCCCGCGCCACCAAGCCCTGTTTGAGGTTAGACCATCGTGTTGGACAAGCTCCTCTTGATGCCTAAGGGTGATAGAGCACACTTTTAACTTAATGGGCTCAAAAGCTTGGAGGTGGCCTACAAGGAGATGTTTTAGCTATTGTTGCCCCTGTTTACTTACCCGTGTTGAAACGGTCTAAATTGAAAAATTGTACAGTAAAATGTTTTGTGAACAAAGAAAAACTGAAACTGAGCAAGATACGTTTACAGCGACCTATTCACTACTGCCAAGACTTGACTCCAAAAGGCACTCACTGAATGCATAAATTTTCTCCACCACACAAATACAGACTATTTACCAGATGTCGACTATTTTTCCCGGCCCACAGAGTTCTAGGGTGTCGGGTGACCCGTCAGTGAGTTTGGGGCTAGCTCCACTGAATACAGCTCCACTTATCTGGCGACAGTCTCTGTTTAGTGTGAATCAATTTGGTAGTCGTGTCTGGACATCTCTCTTCTCGGCCAGGCTAACTGTCAGCTCAGGGGGGCCGAGTCACTGTCTCAACCCGTCCCAACCTGAAAAAAAGACAAGACTACTGTAAAGAAACTGTGTTTGGTTGAACAGGAGCACTTGGCCTTAAACCAACAATCTTGAACGGCAAGTCGAGAAATTTTAAACTTTGAGTCGAGACTTAAGACGGAGAGAGAAGACAACTATAAAGACAGGTTGAACCTGAGTGTGATAAAGAGAAGAACCAACACAGTGTTTAAAACAACACTTGCTTTTCATGTTAAAAGGTGACTTTGCATTTTAGCTTGTGATTTACCCTATATGTTTGGGAGTAGAGTGACCATTGTCGTGTAATAAAAATAAACAACTGAGTATGCGAAATCGACTTTAGATATGTTAGAATAACTCTGTCTTTGAATGGAGAGTTCAGTAGAAAGATAGTCGAGTGACTGTGCGGACAAAACCATGCCTGACCCTCAGCCGTCAACGAGCCAGTAAACGTGGGCCATCTAGGCATGCAATTAGCTAACCGACCTGATTTTCAAAAATAGTAGCAAAAGCAAAATATGTCAACTTAATGTGAAACCCCCTCCACGTTTCCTAAAAAAGAATAAATTTTTTAGAAGCTTGCTCGGTTTTAGTATATTTCTTTTATTTGTATTTAATGTCCCAGTTTTAGTGCAGTTACCTTATATGCCGAACGATTATGCACTGTCAGTGTTTCGCGGAAAAAAACTAGGACGAAATCCTATAAAGTCCACCCTCGCCCTGCAGTGTCTGGAGGGAGGTTTGTCTCATTTTGAAAACTTGCCTATTTCCGGTATAGATAACCAAAATGCAGTTTTGGAACTATTGCCTTCCCCGAAGCCTAATTCATTTTCAGTAAATAACGACAATTAATTTAGTTGTCCCCCAGCTAGTCTTCGCGTATCGCCGGTTATCCGATCAATTTTCATATAATATACCTTAGTGAGGGGTCTCTCTATTAGAAACTGGCGCAAGACCACCATTATTTACTTCCGTTTTGTGATCCTCGAATAAAGTTCTTATTAAAAATGGTGTGTGGTCTTGTTTTATTTGTTTTGCTCCTAGAAATTTGTTTTTGGTGGAGTATATGGTATTGAAGTGAAGTTATTGATTGGAGGTTTCTGGTCAGTGTAATATTATAGCCACAACAGGTCACATTTGGTGTATTTATCATCATTTGATGGAGGGGTGATTCGGCTGTTGTTTACATTCTGAGCCAGCTTGACAACCCATATCACACTCCCGGCTTTGTAGCTCAAAATGTCTCCCGTCATGCCTGGTCAAGATCTTAACTGGAAACTCCACAAGGACCGATTAAGGTATGTGTCAGGGATTTTCGCTCGACGGAAGTTTGGGAGTGAGCTTTGGAGCCAAACATTAACATTACGGCTTATGACAAACTAATAGTGGCCTTGCGCCAAAGTTTGGCATTGGTGTGCCTCTCCATTGAGTTATTGGACTCTGGAGATCTTTTTGAAACGACAACTGTCTAAAACACCAGTAGGTTGAAAACTTCTCCCTATTCGATAAGAACAAAAGGAAGAACATGGACTTCACATAGATTTCAAATGATCACGTGACTATAGACTCCTTTTCATTTCGCCCGAAGAACCATTTTTCTTTGTAAAAAACCCCTTTTCGCCACGAAGAACCTTTTGATTGTATATTATGTCTAAAGAATCATATACCAAGAACCTTCTTGACATGAGAAGAACCATTTCAGAACCATGTTTTCTTAGAGTGAAACAAGGGCCTCTCTATTAGTAAGTGGGGGCACTGGTGTGTGTCTCCATGGAGTTATTGGAACGTTCTGAAACGGCAACTGTCCAAAACACCTGTAAGCCAATGGGTGAACGATTTCCGTGATTTGGTGGTGGATTCTGCATAGTACAATATGTATGCTTTAGGTAAACAATTTCCATTTACCCGTTTCTGAGATAAAGAGGAACAGGAAGAAAATAAGTTTGTGATGACTTTGTGTTGTCCTATAGTGTCCTGCATTTGTCCTTTGATGTGTTTCTTTGTTGCCAGAGATATCAAGGGTTCAGCCATTGGGCTGGCATGCCGTCATGATGTGAGTGAAACAAACTTAAGTATGGCGTAAAACCTCAATCAATCAGACAAACAATATTTTTATCCGTAGGTCTATCTTCTGTCGAGCCTCTGGAAAAGAGTGGAAATCGACACAAAGCAATTATCAACAATATATATCAGATTTTCTTTTCTTTTCTCGTTTGACACAAATATTCTATTAAATTTAATTATTATTTCTGTTTTTCTTCAAGTTTTATACTCCGACGTTTGCATCATATTGCGTCTTGTCAAATTATTCAGTCGATATAATTAAGGTTGACGAGATTTGAACTTCAGAGAATATATTGAGGTAGATGAAACAAAAATTATGGTATTTTTGTTTACACAAAAATGAAACGAAAATCAAATGCATATTGTTTGCAGCCAGGATTAGCCGGTTATCGATTTTCAGCCTCTTGAGTAGTGAATATAGGCCAGATGCAGGATTTGAACGGAAATATTACAGTTATATTGTGATACAACCACTACCACAACGTCAAGTTTGTTTGTTTGTCTGTTTAACGTCGTACTCAACTTATATAACGACGGATTTTCAATTCCATACTGTCCCGCGGAAATCCGAGAGGAAACCTATGTAAATTCCCCTCAGTCGGTACAGTTTTATTTAAAGGATATGAAGTCTTCTTTTTATGGTGAGATGTTCTCTTGATAAATGTTTCGTAGTATAATTTAACAAATACATTAAATACATTTTTGTCTTTTTCTTTTTTTATCGTATCAACACAACAATTTAATTGAAATTATATTTCACTCTTAGAAATAATGGCTCTCTGAAGGTTCTTTAGAAAAGAGGATGGCTTTGTATCGAATCAATACGACAAAAACGGTTCTTTGGTATGAGAAGAAAGGGAGATTACTTGGAACTGTTGTTGTGAGGGTTCCATACATAACCATTAAGGGTTCCACCAGAGACATGAATCAGGAACCTTAAAAGTTCCACTACAACAATATCTTTCTAAGTGTGTACTTATACAGTGATCACTCAACATAATATCAAATTTTCAAAATGTGTAACTGTAAGTTTTGCCCATTTAAATATGTTGGACAGTATACAGAATGGTTTGAAACACGTAAGAAAGAAATTTAATTGTGTCAGCACAAGTATAAATAATTTCCGTTTATGCCATACCATATTAACTTTGTCTAGACCATTGTATTCAAAGTGCATAAATTTGTCAATCTTTTAAATATTGGGAAATTTGTATTTGTGGTCCTCTTAATTGAGACACGCCTCTTATCGTCTTTATAAAAATGTATAAACAAGATCTCTGGATTATTCTTGCCAAAATACAGTCGCTTGTTGATAAGTTTAAACAATTTCCAACAATGACAGAAATTCCCTTATTAAGCGGGTCCCCAGAGGAAATTCACCTCTAAACAATCATATAATAAGTGTTCAACTGTTTCACTGGCCATTCGACAAAAGGTACATAGTTTATCTCCTCGTACATTCATTTTTGCAAGACATCTATTGGTTCTAAAAGTTCTATGGACCAATTCAATATTGAAACCACATATTTGTTTTAATATGAAGAAAGGCAAACTGTAAAACAATTATCACTTTTCTGCTGTAGCTCATTTCTGGTGACTTGTGGGTTTTATAAACTGCGGCATTAAAGGTACATACAGATCTTTACAACCCTTTTCTTTGTTTCATAATTATTATAATCGCTCTAGCAAATAAAGATCTGTTTTAAAAATAGCAAAAGAAGAACGAATGTATGTTTTTATCACACCAAAATACCAAGATAATAGACAAAATCTGTCTTCACCAGTAAACTTCATCAAGTTTTCATGGTCATAAAATAAATATACCTTTATCAAACCATTTGTGTTTTTAGAACAAATACCGGTAAGCTGTGAATTTCCTTGTTATACCAGATATTTGTATTCTGAATATATCAGCTGTTGACTGCATGTTGTTTTATGGGATGCAATCGATAGCTTCTATGTGGGAGGATGAATCAATTTTTGGTCAATATAAATGTTTCATTTTTATTGGCATTTTCTTTTGAATAAAGCAGACACAAACATATTATAATTTATTTTTATTAGTGTAGTTTGTTCGCGCGTAGTGCAAGACCTTTGTACATACATGGGGCATTTAGCACAATATGGCAACGTATATTGCTAAGTAACATAACCTCAAAATACTATATACAGTTGCTTAATGTGTTTTGTTTTTTAAATAGGCTTACATATATATTTAATGCAGATATATTTAATTGCTTCCACTGTGATGTGATTCGAACTCAGTTCCCTTGCCAGCATGGACACCGTTCTAACCAATTGAGTTATATAGAGACTCCAGACCAGTCACCACTTTGCATTCAGGTACAAGCTAGGTATATTTCCCTACCGGAAATTCTAACACAGGAAACAAAATTGGCGGATTTTTGTCCAGAATATACCCACAAATGTGTTTTGTTATTTAGTTTATTCTGATAACCTGATTGCGTGAAAATGTAAAATTTTAATGTTAAGAAAGAACAATTGTGTTAACCTCCAACGCTGTTCGAATTCATATATCTGAGTATATCCTTAATCGTGATTCATTAGGTTAGATAGCTGGGTCCCGTTTCCCAAAGCAATCTTATAGTTTACGTAAAACGTAACTACTATGACGACCCGTGCTGAAGACATAGTGTTACCATGACAGTTATGTTCAATGTAAGGTAAGATCGCTTTGTGAAACGAGATTCTGGTCACTCTTGTCAGAGACCCGGGTCCAAGCCCTGATGAGCAATTACATTTAAATCTATAAATACAAGCTTTACAGCCCAGAGAAGGGTATTACACTTTGAACGGAAGACAAACAAGGCATCTGTTCGATAAATTGTGTTACAATGAATCGAATAATAAAATGGATAGTTTATACAGGATTAATTCAACAGATCACCAATCTGCCCTAACTCGATAAAAACGATAAATCTTCAATGGATGTTCTCATATCTCTGGTCATTTCGGTATATACATAATGCACTTGAACTCAAACCTTTTTTCAGCATTGAAGACAACTGGGCCAGCATGCGATTTTCCCATCTCAGCACTTATACCTAAATCACTTTATGATCATATCCTTTCAGAGACAAACATTTAATAGTTGGACATTGTTACCCAGACGAGCCAAGCATTTAAAAAATGTTGTTTCGAATGAAGCGAAATATATTTTTACTGAATTCAGAAATAGCTTTATTTAAATCGACCCCAGATATGTCCATCAACATATCTTAAGTGACCTTTAGACAGCGGGCAAACAGATATAGTTATATGCTTTGTCTACAACGATGAGTGTATAAAAGGCGTTTTCACGTCTCTCTGTCTGGAGAAGTACAAAACGCGAGTAAGTGTGACGTAAACGACACGGCTTATAACGATATAATTACGCGAGAGCAAATACCTTGTGGAACAGTTTTGTTTCATTTGATCTCCGCATTCGCCTCGGATTAAATCTGATACGATACAACCAGCTGAAATTACTTAATTTGACACGTTAATATTACTATTTTGAGACACACCTCATAATACAACGCCGAATAATATTTACTCGCATTTTTGCCAATCTTCTTTGGCAGCAAAATCCATCAAATAATGTGAAAAGTAATAGTTTTCATATCTTCCTGATAGAGATAATAGATTCCACCCACACGATGAGCCGTTTCGATTTCTAGACATAATACTGATAAATAAAACATAAGATGAATCCGATACACTTTTAGATTTATATACATCTTAAATATGTTCAGAATGTTCCAATTACAAGCTGAAACTAAAGTACCACAGTTGCGCAGATCAAATTGCGGATTAAAGCACCCGGCAAACAGAACCATGAGACAGACGTTTTTGCCAAGAGACAATTTGAGTAACTTCGAGCAATTTTAACACACAGCAGTCTTTTGACTATAAAGAAAACGTGGACGCATACATTGGCCGGCATCTTCTGGTAGAGTTGTAATTTCATTGGTTGAAATACCATCACCAACCCGAATGTCAAGTTTGTCCCGACCCGCTTAGTCATTTATATACTCGGTTTTTGAAGCCTGTGTATTTTTAGTATCTGAAACAGATATAATAAAAAAAAAACTATCAAACATCTATATATTAACGTTCGTTCTATACATTTGCTTAAAGTTTAACAGGTACGTATTGAAACGGAGTTCGTTCCGATTTGGTGCGCGCGTTACCTTCTTTCCAACCTGGTAACATGGCTCATTGACTTCACCTTGTATACCCTATAATTACTATTAGATAAGTCATTGAGGTGTCATCTAGCGAATTGATATACATGATCGGGTAGATAACCTATATTATGTAAGTTGTATAGCGAATCTTTAATTAGATTAGCTGACAAAATATATAAGACTAGGTAGGTTATTCAAACATTCCCACGATTTGAATAAATAAGCAAACTCTGCTTGGTTGATTTAGGGCCTTATTAAACACAGTGTATATTCATCTCGGCTTAATTAAACGATTAACAAATTGTATAAATGTAGGGAATGGTTAAAGTGTCATGTCACATGTCTATGTTTTATAAATAACCTTTCTCACACTATACATCCCGGTAATTCTTATAAAGCCGCTGATTGTGGTATTGTAATATATATGGGGAAATATCTAAACAGTAGGCGTTGATTGGTTAATTAAAATACCAGTCAGACTACTTTTAATCGTGACCTCTCGCGGCCAACGGTAATCAATTATTGACCTTTATTATGGAAAACTCCCCCGAGACAGGTATATCACATCCAAGCACTTTATATTTTATTAAACTGATAAAACCGTAATTGATTGTCCATAAAAACAAGTTTATTTATCACAGTGCATATTTATGTAACATTAGGCCCATTAAACAATAGTCACCCAATCTTAAGTTATTAGTCCTGACCGTTTCTTATATTGATTCTTCTTAAATTCTTTCATAGAATTTAGGACAATATCCGCGTGGAGAGTTAATATGCGTTCGTATATTTGTTCCGTTTTTATTACTCTCCGATGATACTTTACTCAGGATTCCTTAAGAAATAATTTAAATATAAAAATTCAAAAGACGTTCCTTAAACAAATTAAATGGCGAAAAAATTGCGCGTAATAAATTTCTTTCATGTTTGAATGAGAAATTTGTTTAAATAAGACAATAGTTCCAGTAAAAGTTCCTGCATGTTTTTATATTTTATTTTATTTCTTTACAGCACGATTTCGTCGCCTGATGCCGTTATTCACATTATGTGACACTAAAGATTCCATGGCCCAGCATAAAGGTGAACAAGCTGTTTTTTTACAGTTAAAATGTCTGCAATTTTTTTTCAAAAATCAAATGTAAAAATCAAGTGTAAAAAAGGCTACTAAACTCGAATCGTGTGTTGCGATGGATAACATTGATTGCGTCATGTAGCACAGATATGTAGGATACCTTTATTAAGGCCTCAGAACAAGTGCATCCCATCGTCTCATTTTACATCGTGTGCAATGGTGTAATTCTTTTCACAGCAATGACCACTCGAGCATTGCTGCCTGCAGTGAGCCTATAGTTACAGTCAAAGTGTCAAGCGTTGTATTACACCGGAATTTGTCCACAAACATGTCAGGGGGTCAAAGGTTATGTAACTATCAGTTTAGATTAAAACACAACAGTGTCTTACACTGTAGCCTTCACGCTGTAATCCACACACGATTTGATAATATGCGTAAATTTTTAATATTCTCATTTCTTTTTTTTTTTTAAGGTGTAACAGATTCACTATACGATACTTGGCAGGTTATTCGTTACGGGACCAGTTGTTCGAAGAGCTATAAGACTGGCGTTCTATTGCAACTTATATTTTAGAATAATATCATTGTTTTTCTTTAGCCCCACAAATATGTTTCATTTCACCTTTCATTACACACGGGCACCACCCGAACTTTTGACCAAGCAGCAGACTGATAACCACACAGGACCCCCGACCCTCCGACCAATCAGCAGACTGTCAACAACACAGGAAACCCCGATCCTCCGACCAATCAGCAGACTGTCAACAACACAGGAAACCCCGATCCTCCGACCAATCAGCAGACTGTCAACAACACAGGAAACCCCGATCCTCCGACCAATCAGCAGACTGTCAACAACAC
>JARFOD010152274.1:0-12437 GCA_031763545.1 Mopalia muscosa | reverse complement strand
GATGCTCTCTGTTTGCCCTGATGCTCTCTGTTTGCCCTGATGCTCTCTGTTTGCCCTGATGCTCTCTGTTTGCCCTGATGCTCTCTGTTTGCCCTGATGCTCTCTGTTTGCCCTGATGCTCTCTGTTTGCCCTGATGCTCTCTGTTTGCCCTGGAGCTCTCTGTGTGCCTTGATGCTCTCTGTACCACGGTTCTGTCTGCGCCCTGATGCTCTCTGTGTGCCCTGATGCTCTCTGTGTGCCCTGATGCTCTCTGTTTGCCCTAGAGCTCTCTGTTTGCCCTAGAGCTCTCTGTGTGCCCTGGTGCTCTAAGGTTCATTGTGCTCTCACATTATGCTTTCTGTACCATGGTGCTGCCTGCCTTGGTGCTCTCTTTGTGCCCTGGTGCTCCCTGTGCCCTCATGATTGCTGTGCCCTCTGCCCTGGTGCTCTGTCTGTCCTCTGTGCCCTGGTGCTCTCTCTATATTCTGTGCCGTGGTGCTTGCTGCCCTGGTGCTCTCTCTGCCCTTTCTGCCCTCTCTGCCTCGGTGCTGTCTCTGCCCTTTCTGCCCTCTCTGCCTCGGTGCTGTCTCTGCCCTCTCTGCCCTGGTGCTCTCTCTGCCCTCTCTGCCCTGGTGCTCTCTCTGCCCTGGTGCTCTCTCTGCCCTGGTGCTCTCTCTGCCCTCTGTGCCCAGGTGCTCTCTCTGCCCGCTGCCCTGGTGCTCTCTCTGCCCTCTGTGCCCAGGTGCTCTCTCTGCCCTGGTGCTCTCTGTGTCCTCTCTGCCCTGGTGCTTACTGTGGCCCCTGTGCCCTGATGATATCTGTACCCTAATAGCCTGACAAATCTCTCTCTCTATTGGTGCTCTCTCTACCCTAATGCATCTTAGCCTTAGTGCACTCAATCTGTATGGGTGCTCTCGCGGATATCCCACTTTCTTGATTCTCTCAAGGGTTTATTTTATAGGGTTTGACAGATAATTTGTTAACTCTATCAACTAAAATCAGGGTTATGGGTTTTAAATATCATTGTGTATTGCATCAATGCCACCAAGCAAACTAAAATCTAGTCTCTTCGACGCATGTAACTGACATGATGCTGCTTCTCAAATTATAGACTCTTAAGTACTCAGTATTCTCCGGATTATTTTGGAGTTTTTGTTCCTGTAATTTTATATACATGTGTAGAGGGAGAATAAGAAACCTTGTTTGGTTATTAAATAAGCCAACATTTATGCTGTAACAAATTGTCATCATTGAATACATGAAAGAAAACAGAATACATATTAAGCATCTATTGTGTCTCAAATAAACACACTTTTTCAGTATTTTCGTTATTTTGGAATAACACTTTCTTAGTTAGAACATATACCTGTTCAGAAAATTTTGAAGGTTGAAACCCGTCCAGGAATCGAACCCACGACCTTCTGAGTTAGGCACCGAATCGTCAGCAGTAAATGTCGGCCACCTAGACCACTCAGCCAACAGGCCTTCTACAAAAATAGAAGGTTAGTCAGCCAGAGTCTAGATAGCGTACATTCACTACCCCTCTGATAGGACAGTGACACAGCTCCCAAAGAGGATCGTGGGTTCGATTCCCGGACGGGTTTCAACCTACAAAATTTTCTGAACAGATATATTTTCTAACTAAGAAAGTGTTATTCCAAAATAACGAAAATACTGTTAATCTTCACTTTCTAAAAGACAAAAATGATTCAAACACACTTTTTTATTAACCAAAAGTGCACCATTTATATACAATGTATTAACCTTCAAACAATCAATTTGAACTTGCTATTAACCCATGTTTGGACTGTTGGAATAAAATGTATTTGGACACAACTATTAGCACTGTATATTACATGTACACGACATAGAATGGTCCTATAGTAACCTCACCAGAGCCAGTGTTAAAATGAGATTAGTGTGGTCAGCTGTTAGTTCCCCAACACGTCTTTATGCTTGATTAGTTCTCTTGATGAATCCTCTAATCTGGCGTGATGAATGTTCAGTGGGTGGCCAGATGACCCTCTGGGGAGTCCATTAGGGTTGGTCAGAGGCAACGGCTGCAGATCCCTTGACCAGATGACCATTCTACCTTATTTCTGAGTTTATTCATGATTATTTCTCAGCCATTCAGAGATGATGCTTTACGTTCTCATTGCAGGGCTATGATTATTTGATAATTGTGATTGATTAATGGTTGCTAAAATTCTGTAGGAATCTATTGCTTGGTATTTGTCCCTTTTCCATAAAACTTTGAGATGTTTTGACAGTTCATTGTAATCACTAGGCCGTCAGCCGTGACTCAGCAGTGAGCAGAATACTGATGGTCTTGTGACATACACGTGTCACTGACAGGTTTCAATCAAATAGTGGATCTCAGGTGCATTAGGCAGTCACACACAGGTGTAATTTTAATGAGATGTAGTAAAGTTAGGTGGAGTAGTCATCCTATAAATGAAACACTTCAGTACAACATTAAACATAATCAATTAGTATAATTCCAGACTAATTTACTTTGTTAAGCGGAATTTAGGTGTTACAGATGACATGAATAACAAAATAGTGTCCTCGTTTATTTAAAATTCAACCACTCACTGAATGAGAAAAGTGCCTGTTGCTCCACCAATCTGACTGCTGAGGTTAAAGTAGGTTGTTTTAATTGTAAAGTGGATGAGTCCTGAATCAATTTAATGACAATATAAATGACCACCATGTGACACAAAGCTGTGAGATAATACTGTGATGACTATCTCTCCTATAAAGGTATAACCAGGTGGTGCTGGTACAGAAAAAGCCACTTTGGCTAAATGGTTGCATCAGATATAATCTGTGTTAATCATCAAAGCACCCACATGCAGGTGTTGTGTATGCATTTCTGCTGGTATAGACCCTGACTGTCCTATTAGGAGATGGCCTCTAGCTAATAAAAGGATGTTGAGTGCACTGGTGCCCTCTCCCTAAGGGCAGTTTGTTTGGAGAGCAGCAACACTGTTTTTACTGAGCACTGGAGGAAGAATAACCTTTTAACAGTATCAAAACACCTCTGGTTTTATGGTTGTACTAAAGAACACACCACCGTGATATAAGTGAGATGCCCTTAAGCACAGTGTAAAACACCAATCAATCTCATGCACTGTCTCACCATTGTTTGTTGCAAGTTACTTTAAGGGTGTCTGATTCTGTTTGCATGTTTTGAGTTCATGTGTCCACCTCAGATTTATGAGTGAGTCCCAAATATGGCTCTGACAAGCACACTGGAGATGTGGTTCCCACAGTGGTGGTTACAACACGGTTTATTGTCGGTGTTCCACAATATTTAAGTTAGAAATGAACAAACTGTCTTTATTTAAGTAAAATACGCTCGAGTACAAGATAAAACCTCAATCAAAGAAACTGAAGTGGTTTATATCACCCACCATACATGTACATGCATGCAATCAAATGAGTGAAATAATGTTGAAGTAAAATCTTAATCAGATGAACAGTCATTAACACTGAAATTCTTGACAAGTGTATTACATTAATAGGAGAACTGACTGGACCATACTGCTTAAAGTGGTTATAAAAACCTTACTGCTCTACTTATTCTCTGCCACTGAATGCTCCTGCCTTCCCTGCTCGGCTACATGACCTCCCAAAGTAGCACCAAAGTTTTTGGATTTGTGACGGTTAAGCCATTAAAGAATAATTAAAAGAGTTACATTGTCTCAATGTCTGAGTTATTATTTTCACATTTGTCCCATGTTTGTCACAAAACCTCCCAAAGTATCTCCTAATCTTTTCCCTGTGACAAAGCTGAGAAATAAAACTGCAAAGTGTTTCTGTGTGTGAGGTAATGTATACATCTTAAGATCTTCTTGTACTGCTATCCAGCCAGACTGATTTGTGGCAAATGACTCAAGTTTCTGCACAAATTTGATTTGTTTGCCGTTGAGACTTATGACTTTCTCCCCACTTTTACTTTCATATTAATTTTCAATCAGGGCATAGATAGCTGATTTGTTGGTCACTGGCTTTTCATTTTTCTTAACATGAATAAAAGTTATATTTAATTAAATTAACTAGGGCCAGTCTCTGAAAATGCGTCATGAAACACCGATCAAACTAAACCAAATCAATTCAACACCAAAATATCCACAAAAAGGGAAAGTATGCAGCCAGTTTAGTTTTTATTTTTTTTTTAAAATGTTTTCAATCAATTCCTGTTCTTCTTTTGTTGCTAGGCTATTTTGCTATTGTAATGTTGGTTAGTGTGGAATCAGTGTCCCCTCCATTCACACATTCTTCATATTGCTCTCAAAGGAAACAAATCTCATCAAGCTTCCAATTACTCACAGTTACTTCATTTCAACAATCTGATCAGTGCGCGCTATCAAAATGGCAATTCTGCCATTTATTTTTCTCGGATTCACACAGGGAATGAGAATTACTTAAAAATACTGACTTGATCTCAAACAGAAATGTAACACTGTATTATTGCTGCAATCCCTTGTGATTGCAATAGCCTTATCGCTGTTATAGAGCTATACCTAATTGATCAATACACGGTTCTGCTTTTAGAATGGACTATAAATATTGACTATCAGAGCACTGTAACAGGAGTCGGTGCTGCCCAAGGGAAATGTAGAAGTCGTTTAATGAAACTGCCTACTCTTAAGGAAACAAATATTTAAATGACATGTGACATATTCTTAGACTAACTTTATTCAAAGTCCCAAACAAACCAATAATAAAATCACAGGTAAAAAATACATTCTTCTGCTGCAATTAACTATACATGTAATGTGAAATAATCCCAAGCTAAGGTTTGATTGTTTGTCCCTTTGTAAATTATAGCACTAGTTTTGAGAACATGAGCAAACTTCACTTGTTCAGCTGTCTAATTAGTTACAATACCTTCCCTGATACACCTGTCTGATACATGTGTCACAGGTGTGAACATAACTACCCACTGGTTACTACAGGTCAGAATTTACCACAAACTGAATCAATTTGTATCAAATTACAATCTGGGATTCCAAAGATTTTTTGTCAATCCATCCTCTCATTTTATACCTTTTTTTTTCTTCCTTACTTTATCTTACTAAAGCACTTGAGATGCAGGTTTGCAAGTTTTTTATCAAGTTTTTTTGTAGTGTTATATATAATTGTTATCCATGTCATACCTAATTGTCAGTTAAAAGGTGTGGACTGATTGGCTGATAGAAGTTCCCTTGTCTTGATTAACTCAGCGGTTAGGAGTACGTTTAAACCAGCAAACATGTCCTGTCTCCCTTCTTTACGAACATATCATTGTCCCCTCATGTATTCGCACGCGGAAATTGTTTTATCCAACTACCAGCATCTAATTATAGAAATATTTTTTTTTATAGATTTCATTTTAATAGATTTGTTCTGTGGGGCATGCATTATATGTGTATGATGTTTGTAACCTGATATTGAAATCATTGGAGTTACCTTTGTGTGTAGCCCATTTTTAACATCTGCCAAGTGCCCTGTTTTTCTGATGTGCATATGGACACTTTTTGTCCAAACTTTCAGTATGTTTAATAACAAAGGGACACGACTTCAGTCAGACCTGAACAAACAAAGGATGTGTTACTATGGTAATGTCGAGATAAAGCAGCTTTTCTATAATTGATTAGTCAGATTAAAGTGATAAGAGAGAATCACCTGTAGTTTTCTCACCTGGGAGCCCTAACGATATATTGATCTGTATTGATTGAACAGCAGGTATCCATGTCATTGAAGCCGGACTAGAGCAGCTTATGAACAAAGTACAGTTTTTGTCAGAACACTTAGCTGATCATTGATGTGTTTTGAGACTCTTGCCACTGACCTCGATTCTCATTAACTTAAGTTAATATTCCACTTGCCTCTCAACTGGCCAATCATTTTGCATGTGGGATAATTTCTTATATGCAAAACTACAATAATAGTATAGATTATTCACAGTTAGCTTAATTTAGAAATGTACACAGGCAAGCAGTAGTCCGCTGAATGGTGCTGATAATTAGCGGAAATGTCCCCGTTTAGTAGCTAGCAGCTGGCTGGTGGTGTGCAAATAGTGTTCTTTTCCTAGCTGGATGGAGATGGCCAGATTATAACTATGTTTTTGATGTTCCAAGGTGATTCCTTCCCTTGTTGGGCTACCATGTTGTCAAGTCCTTGAAGCAGCCTTAAGTGTCTAGCGAAACCTCAATCAGACAAAAGTCACTGAAATAGATGTATCATTAATCAAATGTTTCATATTTTATTAAAATTATAATATTTATGCAACTAAATTATAAACTAAAAAAATACTTGTGGATTTTATTTAATATAATAATTCTGTATATCTTTTGGAAAGAATAAGAAGTCTTGGATCGTCTAACCCTTGTCATTGATACAGGCTATTCCTAACAGCTCAGTAATAAAGAGAGTAACAAAAAAAGTGAACAAAGAACCCTGCTATCCTCACCCACAATAGAAATAATGTTCGTTCATTATCACGCAAGGCACTTCCGGAGGTGCGTTGACAGGCGTAAGGAAGTACATGGAGTGAGCCTTCAAAGACAATACATCAATATTATCTGTGACATTTACAACGGGGAGTCCAGGGTACTAAAATATCTGAAATAAAATGACCTTTCTAATTCACTGGGTGAAAAGGTACAGAATGTGTAGAAAGTGTACGTTATAAGATATACCAACAGGCAACTCTTCCTTAGAAATAATAAATATTACTAATATGTTTAAGTCAAATGACATGCTTCATTTTCAAGTTGCAGATGATTGTGAGATAGTTTTCTGTTGGACATGGTGATCTCTAAATGTGGCATTCAAAACCAATCAAACAAACTATCCTTTTCATGTTGAATTTTTGCTGCTCATATTTGAGATACAGTGGGAGGGTCCTGGCAACTAAATAATGTATGATTGATAGCTCAAGGCTATTTCAGTTCTATTAAGACTATGTGATCCTAAATAGTGGCTTGCATACCCAGAAACATTCAGACCTCATACCCAGAGTTGATGTTAATTAATGCTGTACTCAAAGTTATTTCACTCATATGTCAGTGTGACAGGAAATCATTCCTTGTGTAACTAACTGTCTATGAACATATACAGAACAATCCAAGTATAAACCAACCTAGAATATCAAAAAAAGTGATTACACTTTTTTATGGATGTCAAACTTCTTTAATATTTCTCATGACGTTTCAACGTTAGACTGTGTATCTAACGTAAAATAGATTCAAAGCATGACTAAAAAAATGTGATTATTGTAGTGAAGTAAGATTTTTCTTTTTCTTTCCTATAGAATTGTATGCACAGTACAACAGTTCCACAATGAGACTCTGTCTGCATGTAGTCAGTTGTGTTTTTGGGTTGAAATCCAAGAACTAGATCATTCACAGTTTCAAAGCATCATATCTCTAACAAACATTATTGTAACTTAATCATTATTTTTTTACACCCCACCTGGAAATCTCATAGTGTTGTACTGAATCTAAGAGGGATGTTGAAGTAGTCTTGGATATGTTCTGTTTTGAAAGCACTTGGACAGAAGAATAAATTGTCTTTAACTCGATAGGAGTAATTAACTTAAAATTAATTAACATCTAACTGGAAGTTTTATAACTTTTTCACAAAATATAGGACAAAAAAGAGAATATTCTTATAAACAAATGTAAAAACCTAACAAATTATGACCTTGAAAAGCTGTCCATCCTTAATATGTTTTATATTTAAACTGAACCAAATCAAGTTATGAATCATGTGACTGGGCTGATTTTAACTATCCTATAGATTTGTTTGATTGGGGTTTTATTTTGTGATATGATAGTGTGGTAGTTCAATGGGTGAAAGACCTCCCATGTGCTGAATAATAAGAACATTAAAGGAAAAGCATAGTAAACAATACGAAGATAAAAGCATAGTACACGATACAAAGATTTACAATCAGAAAGACAGGCGTGGCTTAGTGGTAGCTTGTGCCCTTGCTAAACTGAACCTGCTTCGATGTATCGTTCATGGGATCGAGACCATCAAGTATATGAGCAAGCCACATGTTGTGGCTCCAGCAATTGCAGGGCTGGTTTTTACGAGGTTTCCTCCCAGGTTTCCAGTGTAATAAGGCTTGGTACAGTGTGAAGTGGACAATCTGTTGTCATATAAGTGAAATATCCTTGAGTATGTTAAACCCCAATTAAGCAAACAAACACAATCAGAAAGGGTGTATGTTGCTCCTCAGCTCTGAAAACACCTGGGCAACAGACTCACAACGACCAGTATGACATAAAATATATTGAAAGTAGTTTTAATATTTTTTGTGAGTGTTTTCTATTTATTTAACACCAGATGACCTCACCTTTAGTGTACCACTGAGGAAATAAATGTAAATAATTCAGTGTCTGTTTTTATTTTGTATTTTGATAGATGTTTTTATGTGTTAGAGGAAACATCTTACATAATGATGACACAATCATATTTCTTTTTTCGCTGGCTGTCTCGGAAGTCCTTTGTTACAGGGTTTTTGCATGTGCTATATTAAACTGACAGGTCTTCCGTTCTGATCGATACAAGATTATCAATCTTAAGGACCTCTACCGATTTGGTCGCTCTTAAAACCTCAGTTATTTGGCCCGGCTGTCAGAGTTTAGGGTGACTAATTGAGCATTGTGCATCCCTCTGTGTTTCATAACCGTTCAGATCCAGAAACGTCGCTTAATGAAACTGTGAATTCTCTAGCCGGCTCAGTAATAAATAATCCCATAAAGCTTTAGCATGCAGCTTTGCCTCTCCCGGAATGCTAAATTGTTTCACTTTTAAGGAAACAAAGGAATTTTTTAGACTAGAATAATTCATGCTGTGGGCTGTAGGGTTCATGAATTATTGAAACCAAGGGAATTTTGTGCTTGTATGAGACTTAATGTGATGAATGTTGACAATGCTATTGATGTCACCTCCAAGCCATTGTCCCTGTCAGTTACTGAATGAAGATCAGTGGATGGAATTTCATGACAGTCAGAACTTCACCAACTCTTTTAATACTTTTAAAAGAGACTTGGTACAGATCAGTTTACCTGAGCACTCCAAAGTAGCTCATTAGTCAAATATAATAAAGTAAGGTGTCCTGTAATAAATTCCAAAAGTCATAAAGTGTAATGGCTGGCTTTTTGCATTAGAAAAACTATTTAGATTTAAATAAGCTCCAACTACTATATATGGTTATTGCTAGGTTTCCTCTCTGGTTCTCGTGTTAACAATTGAAGCATCAGAATTTGTTTGTGTCATTTCTTGGTCAGTGTTTTATAGGATCCCATTTTGTGTAAACTCTTTATCAAACTAGAATTCTTGTTTTGTCCTTTGGACGGTTTACTACATTTTGGGAATATTGACCAACTATATGGACATCCTATGGTATTTTATAACCAACTTTAGCTCAGTGGTGGGATGTTGGGCTACTGCCGCTCCTTTGATTCACTAATCAGAGGTTTGACTCACCTTGATGGGCTCAGGTATATGTGAGGAACTAACACACATTGACTTTGCCAATGACAGGGTTGATTTTAACAAGATCTTCACTTTGTAAGGCATAGTATAATGTGGACAATTTGTTATATAAATGAAGAATACAACATTAAAACACAGGTGGTTGGACAGAGGTTCCTGTTACCCTGGTGCTTTCCTGGTTGAATAGCAACATGAGGCTGTTTGTGATGTTGTGTTGTGATTGTCCTCTTTTTGTTGGTTTCCTTCACCCATTTTGCTGGCACGTCGTCATCTGAGTGATCTCACCTTGAGTTGACAGACTGTTGTCATTTTGCATGTTGTGCTTGTTTTTTTTTGTGCCATTGATTCTTACCAGTGCAAGGGTTGTTTCCTGCTACCAAGGAACTTTAACAAAGTTCTTATTAAACAACTGAACATTAAGGAAGATTTCTCATGCTAAGGATGACAGAATGTTTAACACTGCTTGTTGTTTGCCAAGGACATTATGCAATTGCATGGATATAATTTTTTCAAACTGCCAAAAGCTGAATGCTCAGAACAGCTATTCTATTGTTCTATTGTAAAGTCACCAAATAAATAACAATGGTAGAAATCTAACCCTGAGGTCTGGTTTAATTGGAGTTTCATTTTCTTTGGATAGAAAGGTTCTGTGTTTGTTATATCCCAGCATGTGGGCCCTAATATAAGTGTGGTGCTATGGCTGACATCCAATCCTCACAGACAAAGACATGCCACGAGACAATCGTAGCTTGATGACAGACGTGTGCCGGATTGTGTTCCACTGAAGGAACGCTCTTTACCAATTCTTTGATTAAAACTCGCCAGAGATGATTCACTCATTGTTTAGCCTGTCTGGCGGCTCTTTCCAGTGATTGCATGTCACACTTGAAGCACGTTGTCATTACGTTAAGGTTTTCACAAACATGTCCTCATGTAAAATCACCACACTTTGACTCATTGATTGGCCCTACAGTCACATTCCTTCTCCTCAAACTCTCAACCATGCAACTACAAAACATCTGTCTATTGACGTGCAGCTCAGTCTGGGTGATAAAATAACAGGAAACCATGATTACATGGCTTATAGATATTATCGAAATTCTGAATAAATACTTTGTTGATGTAGCAATAAAATCCATGTAATCAGCTAGCAATTGAAAGTTAATTATTAAATGCTTGCCATTAACGGTCCAACTCGATCAAATCCCCTCACATTAAATAGTTTTTCTAGTCCTATAACTGTAATACTCTTTAGCATGGTATATGGATCAGTCAATCAATCAATCAATCAACATTGGTGATTGTGAGAAAAAGCAGATGACAGTGTGATCCACCAAAAAACTAACCCTAGACTGTAATATAGCTGACTCTCACCACCATGTAGATAAACGAATAACTGGGAATTTCAATCGGTGGCAGTGTTCTCCAGTTATTGGATGCTAAACTCCTGAATTGTTGGATGTTTAATCTAGAATAGAATTCCCTGGGACTTTGGATTTGTACAAGAATATGGTGTATGCTATCGTAATGTGAACGTACTGTGATAATTTCATTAAGATGTGATTCTGGCTGGTTTGTTCAAGATCTAGGCTGTTTCAGATAGCCCAGTAAACACACTCTACAATTTATTCCATTTCAGACCAAGGTTAGACACCCTCTTAAATAAGTTAGCCAGGGCCAGCCGACTGGGTAATTCCACGGTTAATTTTACTCTGGGAGTCCAAGAATAGTGGGATCATTCAGACCAATCATATTAAAGACAGGAACAGGTCACCCAATGAAATTAGAGAATAGCACGCTGAAGGAAAAAAGCCGCTTTGTGACACCATTACCAGGAAATCCATCCGTCTTTGTTGCTTCCAAAGCGTTTGGAAAAACAGAATCCTGAGAAATACGGCTTTCTGAAAACTTCACAAGACGCTTGTGCTTTTAATTAGCCTAAAAGATAGCATTATTATAACTAGAGAATTTGTAATAGACCTGAGTTTTGTTGTATGGGTATTTTTTTAAAATCCTTCATACTACATTGAATAGATGTATCAGTGAGACCCAAATATTGAATTGGTGCTACAACCATGGCTTAGTGGTTAGGGATTGTTCTTACTAATCATACTTGGATTTACTGTTCACTGGATTGAGTCCGTCTGTTGACCCTCAGGGATATGAGTGAGTTAAACGATGTGGCTCTGACAATCACTGGGGTGGTTTTAATGAAGTTTCCTCATGGTTTCCACTGTAATAAGGCAAGGAACAGAGTAAAGTGGACAACTTATCATCCTATAAGTGAAGTACTGTATGACGTTAAACCCCAAAATAAACAAACATAGTGAATATGGATTGAATACATGAATCAGTATGTAACTTCATTAAGACCCACTTATTGAACTGGGATTGAATAGGTGTGTCTGTGTGTACATTTAGATGCACTAACTAAATTGGATGCTTCATTGCATGTATTTTCAAAAAGACTTAACCCTGTAGGAGAGTTTTAATTTGATTAAATTGTCACCAAATAAAACAATATAAAAGCAAAGACCATATGTGTTGGTAGTTGTTCATTGTTTGTTGTAATATCATTATTTGTTCCTATCCAATAGAAATAGTTGTTACTGATTTTCCAGCCCCATTTAAGCAACATTGCAATGGTGAAAGTTATAACCAAACATACCAGTCTTCTGAGTCTAAAATTACAACTTATATCAAACATTTCTTGGTTAAATTCTACAACTAATAAATATCAAACATTTCTTGGTTAAATTCTACAACTAATAAATATCAAACATTTCTGGGTTAAATTCTACAACTTATAACTATCAAACATTTCTGGGTTAAATTCTACAACTTATAAATATCAAACATTTCTGGGTTAAATTCTACAACTTATAAATATCAAACATTTCTGGGTTAAATTCTACAACTTATAACTATCAAACATTTCTGGGTTAAATTCTACAACTTA
>JARFOD010152263.1:0-12437 GCA_031763545.1 Mopalia muscosa | reverse complement strand
TTGGGCTGTGTGTGTTTACTAAATGAGTGTGTGTGTGTGGGGAGAAGTATTTAGTATGGGAATTTGTGTTTGTGTGTTCGTTTTGTTTTGTAGGGACATATTAAGAGTTCTAAAAAATTACGTATTTTTAATACATTTAGACCTCAAACGAGCAAAACTCGTATAGAAGTACGTTTGTGGTTGTCTTTACCTTTCAAATCCATTGGATTGAAAATGTCTTCTTTAATCTTACATATGTGCTAATTTGTTTTCAGATACGAGACTTACAGAATGACCACATTTGTCGGTTTCTAGGAGCCTGCATAGACCCTCCGAACACCTGTATTATTACGGAATATTGTCAGAAAGGTAGCTTACAGGTGAGTGAGGAAAATACTACCTGAATCTCTTAATTAAGCAAAATTACCTGGCGACGGTCAACGAGTAGTAGACATGCTTGATATTACTTCTATGATTAACAGTAAGGCATTATTTTTTGAAGAAAACAAAAAAAAGTAAAATAAATGTATATCACATCTAGACATCCGATTTTGTAACTAAATAAACCTCTCCACATTTTCAATATAATGTTATGAGACAACTCAAACACTGAGGTACAATAATTTATTTAGACTAAGGGGCAGACTTAAACTAACTCTACCTTTGGTACTTTGACATACTGATATTGTGTTTTAGTCTTATAATAGTTTACCTTTAATTTGTGCAAATATCACCAGGGATGTAAAAACAAGTCTGGTGATACAAGTGTTGTAAGGGAAGTAACTCGTTGTATTTATTACAATATGACCCATGCGTTGTTCTCCCTTTTATCTTTCAGGATGTTTTGGAAAACGAGCAGATTAAATTGGATTGGATGTTCCGATATTCCCTTATGCAGGATATCGTAAGGGTAAGTGGAATTATGGGTAATTCTAATGTCAATAGTATCAACTCTAAAAGTGTTACAATCAGGAATTGCTGTGTAAAGAGATTTCGTGATTTCATTTTCGTTGCAAATATTTAAATATAATGAATTGGATGTATCCGTTCATTGGTCCGTGAGTGTGATGTAATCGCAGTTTGGTCCCAGGATTCACCAGGACTTTATTTTCGTTATTTTTTTAAATTTTTAACTAAGAAAGTGTTATCCCAAAAATAACGAAAATACTGTTAATCTTCACTTTCTAAAAGACACAAAAATTATTCTTCACCAGGACTTGTATATATTTATTTTAATTTTATGAATGATACCAATCGTATCTCACAGACTTGAGTTTAATCAACATTTTTGTTCACACTATACATTTGATTCATTTTTTACTGATTTATACTACAGTAAGTTACAAGATATATGTTATTTTTTTCTATAAAACAAAAATTACCAGACAAATCATAAATCATCAAGATGGTATCTCATCTGTTCCACAAAACAAAGTGTGTCCATACATTTTGGTCTGTTTTCAATTTGTCAGACGTAATTTTTGTTTTTCACTTCTATTTCCAGGGAATGACCTACCTACATGGGAGTGAAGCACGTAGTCATGGTAACCTCAAAAGCACGAACTGTGTTGTAGACAGTCGCTTTGTTTTAAAAATAGCGGATTTCGGACTTCATTCTTTACGTGATGAAGACGATGATGCTGACCTCAACTCATTTGCCTATTACCATGGTGAGTATTTAGAAAATAACTGCGGAGGGGTTTGTTGGGCGATCATTTCGAAGAAATGCCATATATAAATCAACCAAGCACATACAATCAACTTGGTTCGTGAATAAGTCTGTATCTTTTGAATATCATATAATGTATCCTTTTTTAGCGATACAGAACTAGAATGCACAAAACTGTAGTATTTCAATTAGCGGCTGTTATAGGTTCAATTAGCTCTGTCCAATAATATTTGTTCTATTGAACATTCTAACACATTCTAACAGCCTTATTAAAAATACGGAACTACGGTTGAAGTTTTGCTTTTTGTCCCTTCTCGAGTGTGATCTTTAATTATTAGAAAATGGGCCAGTCACTGCTACTTTTTAGGCACTTTTACCTAATAAAAGGACACAGAGCCTATAAAATGCGGATATTAAACCTGTATTAAGCCGGTCTGTCCACTTAACTGAAGATTACTTCAAATTCCGAGCTTGGTCTAGAACACAGCTAGCAAATCTTATACTGTATCTCTTTAGTATCAGTTAGTATCATACTCTATGGTTTTCATTTTAATTTGAATTGTTGATCCACGCCGTGCTTAACGGTTTATCACTTGTATAACGGCAGTGTGTTCCAAAGAAGGAATAACAATACAGTCGTAATCTGAAATATTAGATACAAAAACTCCATTGAAAATGTATTATTATATAATTTATATGACTGACTTGAATCCCGGACGCTAATATCCGGTTAAGTTTGAACAGAATGCCTACCTTACACCATCCAAACCACAACATTTCCCAATAGAAAAGAGGAATTGCAATGCCTACCTTACACCATCCAAACCACAACATTTACCAATAGAAAAGACGAATTGCAGAGTATTTCATGAACATTGTTAGGCTTATAACTTTGTCGAATGGCGGGCTAATTTATTAACATTGTATGGCCTATAACTCTGACGTATCCCAGGGCTTAGGAATTCCAAAATATTTGATTAACAATTTAAGGCCTATAACTCTGATGTATCCCAGAGCACAGGAATCGCAAAATATTTGATTAACAATTTAAGGCCTATAACTCTGACGTATCCCAGCAAGTCCTTTCACCAAACCATTCGTCGTAAGGGTCAATCTTTGGTTTGGCGGGTAATGATTCGTGCAGAGCTTGGCACAAATCACACCAGACAGATTGCGACAGTCCCGGTTCTTTACTGTCCCACTTGTTCCTCCAATCTAAAAACTTGGCGTGTTCGCCCGGGTTTTGGTCCAGGTAGATAATGTATCTCCCGAGTGACTCCGGGGAGTCGAAATCAGTGGCGTCAATATAGGAATGGGTTGGCATTTCTGCTGCGGAGTAGCTCTCCCCGACTCGGACGGTTATCGTCGCTTCGTTCTTAATATTGGCAGCAGCCTTGTCTGTTATGTAGTCATTGCAAATCGAGTCTTCGAAGGTAAGGTAGAATTTGTAGGGAGCGCCGAGCATGTCCTCACAACTGTCTTTGTTTTTACTCGACGGACAATGATCTCGCCCACATTGTCCATAAATATCCACGTCTATTATCTTCTGTAGGCGTTCTACGTACCTCATTCTCGTGTCAAACTTTTTACAGTTGCTCACAAACCAGGCCACAACCTTATGTTGCTCTTTGACGTTATCTGTCCAGTTGTGGTCCCTCGGAATTTCCCTTTTTGTAAATTGAACTGCATCCAACTTAAAGGTGGATGAATGGCTATAAGACATTGTCCAGTTGAATTGGTGACGCCAATACTCCGCCAGTCTGGGAACATTGGCAGGGGGTTCCAAACTGAATAATGTCCAAATTTGATGACGTGGCCTTCTTTTGGGTAAATTCGAGATTAACTCGGGGACGTTAAACATCACAGCGGAACTGTACTTCAGCTTACTTCGTCCCCACATAAGCGCACAGTTACTAATCGGACATTGGAGTTGTTTGAATAAAGACATCCCCAACCCTAGCGACCAATCTTTAACGCCATTTAAGTCGTTATACAATAGGATGTATTTAGTGTTAGATTTCGTGCCAGTTTGTCCAATGGCTATCTTATATTTAGCTGTTCGAGTCAGCCGCTTCTTTTGACCTTTACTCAGCAACAGTCCCGTAAGCTTTGGGATCCCGAATGGGGACAATGCTACATCCGGGTCCTCGTCAAAATCTGCCGAATGCATGTGCATGCTCACCATGACAACGACGAGAAAGAACCCTGTAAACACCCAGACTACGCAAATCTTTCTTTTCCACCTCATAACGACTTCTAAAAGAAAAAAACATAAGGCGCATTATTGGTCTAGAAATACATAGATCAATAAGATGAATTCAATTAAATTTAATTTGATTAAATTCCTGATTGGCTTCGTCGGAGTTATGATTTCAAAATTCCCAATTAGAGCTATTTGTGTTAACATATGTGTATTATATAACATATATAGAATACTGGCTAAACCCGCCTGGAAACACACAATGTGAATCGATTTTGCATAATAGTGTAAACACGAATAAAGTAATAATAAGCATGGTTTTCCACTGTAAACTGTAAAGGGTTAGAACAAAGGCTTTTAGGGGTGTAGTTGAGATAATCTTTCAAAAAATCATATAATTGACATAGTGGGTTTTTCCGGTGGACCCTTCAAATAAATAAATGCTGCCCATTGAAAAAAAACTTTAAATTTTGGGATATTATAAAGTTAACTCAACATCACAATGAAATTTAATCCTTGATCCATTGTTTCACGCAAACTGCCATTTGCTGGGATGCTCTCTCAGCTATACATACGTTACTCGCATATTTTGTAATTAAGTGGGATCAATCTGTTATAAAGGCTTATTTTCAATCAAGAAAGGTTAACCCATTTAAATCTCATGGTACAAGTATCTGCTTGAAATATCCGGTTTCACAAAATGTCGTATGATTGAAATATCGTATCACAACTTACTGGTCATCTTTGTGATATGACACAAACTGCCCATCTTTAACCATGTTAAATCGTCTAACTAAAATTCTCATACTATAGTTTTTTGTTCTATGGTGTGTTTTTGATGTTCGGCTTTTGTGTGAAGTTTAACCGGCATTGCTATTTCCAAAACAGTGTGAAGATTCAAAATGCTGTTTCGGCTTTATATTTAACGGGGTTACATTTTGTGAATATATTATTATTAGACGTTTTTACCAGTACTAGAATTAAGTTAATATAAAAATAACGACATACCTGTTGTTTTGGAATCGATGTGATAATACGAACACTAGCACTCACTAGCACTCCTCCAAAAGAATTGGTCTTCTACCAAAATTTCATTCCTAGCTACTCAGTCATTTTAAGTATCGCATTAATTAAAACCTGATTAAAACCTAGTTGATTATTAGTTTGGTTTTAATTATACCTGCATCAATCGGAACCGCTATTTAATGACCATTATTTGCACCTGTCATCAAATTACATTAATGAAGTAAATACCTCACCTCATAACCACCTGTTCTTATCCACCCAATACCTGTACATACATCTACTTTAAGCCGCATAACGCTTCACCACATAATGAAAATCGGCATTTAATCAGATGCAACCTGTTAGCTGTTTTTTTATTCCGCTGCTGCTCAAATTGAACAGCTTTTTGATGAATACCCCCGGCACCCGCGCCCAGGGAACCGTTTCACAAAGCTATCTTAGCTTAAGTTGAACGTAACTGTCATGGCAACACTATGTTTTCGCGTAAGCTAAGATCGTTTTGTGAAACGGGCCCCTGGCACCGATGGTTTGGGCCACGGAGCACCTGGTAAATTAACCACTCTCTGGTTCGAACACCACCTCTGACACGAGGAATAAAGTGCTAAAGTAAAAAACCATTTACGAAAATAAAAATATATAAATATACACATACATTGAAATTTTTAAGATGCCGGTTTTATTTTAAGACAGAATATAAAGGCGATATACTTCCACATTATATGGACTCGACAGACTATTAGGACCAAACGAAAAAATAAAGAAATTAAGCTTAAAGCAAAACAATGCATGGAGTTGAAAATAAAATTATTCTGGTATGCATTTCCTCACATTTTGACTTTATGTATTATAGCTTATTTGGTTTTTATTTATACATTGCTTTCGTCGATATCAATGCTCCATATTAATCAACATTATATATTTTTTATCAGCTGTTTTCTATCGAGGGTTAAAACTCACGATTGCCCGTGTCCATTTTTGCAGGTTTCATTTTGTCCACCCAGGATCCATTGAACAAAAGATACCAGAATTAACTTGACAAGTTTTTTGAAACAAGAATCTAAAAGATCATTATAGTACTTAATAATATGATTTAATAGCTAAAATGAAACTTGAGGATTTCTTTTTCTTAAAATTTAATTTATGGAAATTTAAGTTTTCGTTATATTGCTATAATTGGTATCGAGTATTTTTCGTGTATTTATTATATTTTTGTCCAAGTTTTCATAAATAGTTTTTTTATAAATATAAACTTCTTTATACAGAACATTATCCCGTATAAATCGATGATTCAACCTGTGTTATAATAATGTTTCTTTCCATTAGGTAAACTATGGACCGCCCCGGAGTTACTGCGCCTGCACAACAGGCCACCAGAGGGCTTCCCCAAAGGAGATGTGTACAGTTTTGCAATCATCTGTCAGGAGATTGTCTACAGAAACGGTGTCTTCTATTTGCCTGATGACGATATAGGACCTCAAGGTTAGGAACTACAGGGGACTGTTTCACAAAGCTAGCTTGTGTTGAACTTGACTGCTATGTCGACGCTGTCTTCAGTACACAGGCCCGTGGCCGTGGCTTAGTGGTAGCGTGTGCGCTTACTTAACTGAACCTGCTTCGATGTACCGTTCAGTTATATGTGGGAGTCACATGGCGTGGCTCCGGCAATCGCTGGAGTGGTTTTTACGAGGTTTCCACCGTAATAAGGCTAGGTGCAGTGTAAAGTGGACAATCCGTCGTCATATAAGGGAAATGCCCTTGAGTACGACGTTGACCCCAATCAAACAAACAAAGTAGTACACAGTTTATTACATATAAAGTTGACTGACAACCTGTGTAATATAACGCGGGTTACAATTCCGATTATTATGTACAAATAACACCATATATTGCAATCGGTAGATTAGTAGCCGTTGTATGTAGGCCTACGTTTTGTGTAAGCAAAGATCCCTTTGCGAAACGCCCCGTGCAATTAAATATGCTTTGCAACAATTAATAAAGTTGCATAATAATTAATTAGATTTCACAACAACTCTTGAGGCTATTGAACATATTGTTAGGTTAAAAATAATGTAATTAGGCTGTTTAAAAATTAATTACGTTATGTAACAATTAATTCTAAAGGTTATAAAAAAGCAGTTAGGCTATATTACAAATAATTTGGCTGTACTATAATTAATAAGTTATACAGAATAGAATATGTCTTATAGGTGTCAGCTATGTTCTTTTACTCATGAAACAGTTTGAGATATCACTTTTCACTTCACAAATCAGATATGATTCGAATGTATAATAATCAAATGTCGAAGAAGTGTCAACGTCATGAAACAAAACTGTGGAATTTTGGTATAATCGTTTTTCAGATCCAAAATCCCATAATTATATTTTTAGCTGGAATATGTACCAATAATCAAAAAATATATATATTTTCTAAATATTGCAACTCCTCTCTTTATTTGAACAGAAATTTATCAAAAATTGAAAGACGGTTTGAGTCCGTATTTCCGGCCCTTTTTAGCGGCTGCCGATTGTCCTAGTGACGAACTTGCTGCCGTAATTCGCCGATGTTGGGCCGAAGATCCAGCGGAGAGACCTGATTTTCAGAGTTTGAAATCTATCGTACGCAAGTTAAATCAGTAAGTACTGACTGTTATCATATAATAATGGGGATTTCGTGATGTTCAGCATATTTAATTATCTGCGTTTAATTCATAGTCATTATGTGTCGACTTATTGGATTGATGCTGAGGTAAATTTGTTAGTTAAAAATCGATATAAAAATATATATCCCATAGCGTCCATGTAAGTTCTATTCATTAAAAATCATTCGAATTAAATGAGATGTAGAACGCTCTCCTTGTTTTCTTTAACTCAATTACTCAAAATAAAGAGGGCGTTTTAGATCTGATTTTGATTAGGATTACTGACATCACTTCTGACTGTTCGTATAGTTTGTTGGGGTTTTTTTTTGTGAGGAAGAGCTGCGAATCTGTATCCTGTTTAACCAATTGGCCTGAAAATTCCACACCATCCTAATATCGTCACAGCTAAATGATAATAACATACATATGACATGAAAATTAAAATCGGTTTGATTTGCTCCTTGATCGCGGCTGAAACAGACAAATTCTACTTTCGCCATGGCACTTTTATGCGCTAGAATGTCTTTTTCCATGTTTTTATTTATTTTTTGGCGGTCATTACTGATATATTTTTAATAAATACAAAAAAAAGAGAAATGCAATTCTCCAGCGCGAATCGAACCCGCGACCTCTGAGTTAAATACCCACTAGTCATTACTTAGCCTGTATATATGTTTTATTTCAGGGATGGTGATAAGGGTAACATATTAGACAATCTTCTGTCTCGAATGGAACAATACGCCAATAACCTTGAAGCTCTAGTAGAAGAGAGAACGGCGGATTATTTAGAACAGAAGAAAAAGGCTGAAGATCTTTTATACAGTATGTTACCAAAGTAAGCAAAATATACTTGTTTCTTGGTGGGTCTACACTTAAACGGGGAGCCGAGACCGCGGAATGGAATAAATGACAAGGCCCTTTTTATGTAAAATGATGTTCATTAAATAAAAATAACACTTAGCTGTTGCGGACTCATCGGGATCAGTTAAAAATTATTTATCGGACCTCCAATATTAAACGTCACCGGTCGTGGCTTAGTGGTTAGTGTGTGCTTTATAGAATAATCCTACTTCGATGTCCCGTTCACTGGATAGTCCGTCTGTGGATACATACTCAAGTCAAACTAGTCACACGATGTGACTCCGACCATCAGAGGTGGGTTTCATAACGAGGTTTCTTCTCGGTTTTCCACCATATTTTAGCAATGAACATCGAAATGGACGATCCATCGCATTATAAGTGAGACACCATTGAGTACGACATTAAACTCCAACCAAACAAACAAACCAACCATCAATATTCAGCTTCTGAATTTGATAAATTTGTTTTGAGCTTCATGAAATTCACACATTAAAAGATTTACATAAAGTGTCAATTATAGTCGATCCTTGCATCATTTTACTTTATCAGCAGTCTGCTTTACAACATCACTTTAATCCTTGTTAGTAATTCTTTACTTTATTGCTGCCTCCTCCGTTTTGATGACTTTTTAAATACCTTACTTTGACATATTTGGTGACAAAATCAAATATAATTGCCAGTATTTTTTGCGCTTGGAATATTATCATATTTTGAACAGGTTTTTTTTCGAAATAGGATGAGTTTGTTTTACCATTATATTCATGTGATATATTTGCTTTTAATTTGTCCGTTCCCAGAGAGGTGGCGAAACAACTGATCGCAGGCGAATCAGTAGCTGCCGAGAATTTTGATAATGTGACGATATACTTCAGCGATATCTGTGGATTCACCGCCATGTCCTCAGAGAGCACACCAATGCAGGTAAGAACCGGGAGGTGACTCAATACTTCATTGTGGGTTGGATTGGGAGGTTTGTTTCACTCATGTGACCGGTGTGTGCGTTCAAGGGGAGAATTAAACCTCGCTCGAAGGCACTATAGCAGCAAGGCAGTACAGCTCCAACACGCAACACAGCCTTCCCGATGGCCCCGTGTTGTATTATAGCCCTGCGATCACCATGGCAACAGGAAGCTCCCTGTGACACCTGTTTATACCGAGTGCATAAATATAAATATTAAATATAATTAATGTTAACCAGGTTTATTATCAATTATTTGTGACTTTAACCGTTTGAGGGCAGTAAAATAAAATGAGTTTGCTTTGCACCGCATTTAAGTAAAGAGTGGATATGGGTGCTGATATTTAACTCTGAACTCAAAGGGATTTCATTTGAGTTCAGAATTAAATTCCAGCGCTGTCCTATTTTTATTTTAATAACACTATAAATAATGGTTCAGAGCTTTAGTAAATATTAAATGTATTGTTATTAGATTTTTTTTAAATACACCGGCGTGATATAACTGAAATATGCACCTTAAGCACGGCCTTAAACACCGATCAATCAATCAATCAATCAATCAATCAATCAATCAATCAATCAGCCTTAATCAATCATGTGCATAATTTGTGTTTTTTACTTAATAGGTTATTGACCTATTGAATGATTTATATACGGCGTTCGACTCCATAATAGAACACTTCGATGTTTATAAGGTAAGTGAAAAGTTGGACATATGTATCTTAAACAATATTGCAATTCATTAATATCTGAAGAGAAAATGGCAAAAATTCGCGGACGAGTTCTGTAAGTTCCCCTACCATACAAGGATCGGATGTACCCATAGCGGTGTATTATATGCCTATAGTATTATTGTTAGCTAGGACACAAACCATTTCAATGCAAGGGAGACAATTTGAGACTAGCACAAATAACACATTGATATCTTTCAGTTCCCATTGTAAACTGTTTTTTGTCTTATTCCGTATAAAGTTTCGAAAATATAGACGCGACGTTACCATATGTGCTGCCCAATTTGATTGTAAATCGGATAAATTATTTCTGAAATTCTGAAGAAAAATTAATCTTAAGATCCCGTTTTAAGCTTCGTACTCCATTAGCCATCCCTTCTCGCTGCTGCTTGGAACTTTTACGTCACCAGTTCGTCGTTTCCTGTTGGGAAGTGGACTAGAAAACAAACTCTGAAACAATAATAGGGGCTCATCCAGGTGAATAAGAAAACATTTCAGACTCAACCAAAGGGATAGGGTATATGAACGAGTCACATGTTGTGGCTCCGGCAATCGCGGGGCTGGTTTTTAGGAGGTTTCCTCTCGCTTTTCCAGCTTAATAGGGCTAGCTGCAATGAGTCCGTCGTCATATAAGTGAAATATCCATGAGTATGACGGTAAACCCCAATCAAACAAACAAACAAACAAACCAAAGCGATAGGATTAAAGCATCATGTGGTCATATTATTTCTGATTATTTCAATTTGTGTCTGTTCCAGGTGGAGACAATAGGTGATGCTTACATGGTGGTATCGGGTCTACCGTTAAAAAACGGGACGCTGCACGCCAGGGAGATCGCCCGCATGTCGCTTGCCCTCCTCAAAGCTGTCCTTTCCTTCAAAATCCGACACCGGCCAAATGACCAAATCAAACTTCGTATTGGTATACATACAGGTATAGGAGGCAGTAGTTATAACTTTTTAAAGAGTCGTCGGCACCCAAAATGAAGATTTATCTACAAGTGTTTTGAGCCATGCTTTTATTCAGTTACTTTTAAAGTTTATTATTTATTAGGTTTATTATTAATAATTAATTAATGATAAATTGGTACGTAAAACGAAAGCCATAATATTATAAAGCAATTCTAAATTTACTTAGCACGTGGCCACCAGTCATTAACATCAATATTTTCGACATTGTTTTTGCGGAAGGTTCTGGGGTCGCTTCCTGTTGCGCCCGGACATATGGGGCAACATAAAACCCCCTGTTTGTAATGTCTTTGTAATTTGTCCGGTTTTGTTTTTGTTTGTTGCCAGTGGTGACGAAGGTGGTTATCGTCAATTATTATTCCAGCACCGTCCGTCATATTTGTGATTTAACCTTAAGTAAGGCGTTAAAACCCAATCAAACAAACAAATCTCCATTGAATGTAAGGAACTTCACGTACTTCTCGCGTTAAATGAATGGTAATCCACCAGTTTTGTCTTGTGTCCCACAGGGTCTGTATGCGCAGGGGTAGTGGGTCTGAAAATGCCCAGATATTGTCTATTCGGTGATACAGTAAACACTGCATCCAGGATGGAATCGAATGGTTTGCGTGAGTATCAGATTCTCTTATATATAGTGTCAATAGTTGAAAGTTCAAGTGAAGCCAGCTAAATGTTGTACTCCCGTTACACAGTGCGGCTGCCTACAATGGAACTGCTTTTTTGGAGGCACGCGTGTCTTAGTGGTTAGCGAGTGCGCTTTCTGAAGCCTACTTCGATGTACCGTTCACGGGATCGAGTCCGTCTGTCGAGTGAGTCACAAGATGTGGCTCCGGCAATCGCGAGGGTTGTTTTTTGCGAGGTTTCCTCTCGGTTTCCACCGTAATAGGACAAGGAACAGCGTTAAGTGGACCATCCGTCGTTTTATAAGTGAAATACCCTTGAGTTCGCCGTTAAACACCAATTAAACAAACTGATATTTTGGTCGCCAGCTATAGGGCTGTACGTTCCAAGGTTCGACACATACCTAATTTGTTATCACTGAAGACATATAATGTTTGTTATAGCTGTCATATCAGTTAATCAATCAATCAATGTATTCCCAAATTACACATCCAAAATACACATCCAAGACAAACAGAACTTTTAAATGCTCGAAGTTTTACACTTTATAAAATGACAGAATCAGGTATTTCAGCTTTTAACTAATGTGGTATATATATTGCATCTCTATAGACCTTTTTAAACAACATCATTTGTAGAAAGTCTGTATATGATCAAATTATAGTGTTTCCGAACAATTTGGTGACGTTGCCAGATTTTTTAATAATAATAATAATAATATTCTTTATTGTACATAGGCCATAAGCCCGAATACATATATACATGATATACACTACAATGCATGC
>JARFOD010152252.1:0-12437 GCA_031763545.1 Mopalia muscosa | reverse complement strand
TACCGTTTATGCAGTATATCATGGTACAACATAGCGTAATTACACTGTATATTTACATAACCTATATACGAGAACGATCGTTCGCGCAAATTTTTTCACTTAACCGAATGATAGGTTACATGGGTTTTAATTCACGCGAACGGTAGATCGGTTACGCAAAATTTTGAAAAAATAAGGCCTGGTAATAGATGTAATTATCAATGAAATCACAATCCCACTGGATATTTGAATGTTTAAACAACAGTTTTACGATACTCTGTGAATACATCTTTAGACATGTTTGTTGGGCTCTTTGTACAGCATTCCTACTGGACCGATATACAGTTTTAACTTGGTCAAAGGTATGAGATCTAGAATTCCTGTACCTGTTTGTCCTTTCAGAGGGAGTTTGGCATGACAGTAACAATTGAATAGTCAATAAACAAAGTACACGTACTTCTAAAGTATTCGTGATACATGGTTTTAATTTACCTTTGAAACATCAGAATGAAAAACGTCAAACAAGAAGGATGAGCATGCATGTATTTTTCACACCGATCTAAATCGTTGTATCCTACTGTCAACATCGAACAACAAACAGGCGTGACATTGTTTCACCTACTTTAAACATCCCGACCCTTGTGCAGTGCTCGGCTTGTTCGAAGGTAACAAATTTCAGTTTGGAATACCAAAAATTATATCACGCTAGAAAATTGTAAATATTTAATTTGCCTTGAAAAATAACATTTATGCTTCACAACGATGTCTGAATAGACATTGAAACGTTTCATGTAAAATAACACAGAAGTTGTCAACTTGTAATCCATGAAGTCTTGTGAGTTTTTTTTATAATTTAAAATTTTTTTTTAAGGTGTCATGTATTTGGTTTTATCTTAGTTAATTAATTGTGATTACATAATGTATGTATAAAAAAAGGTCCACAACAAGTACAGACTCGTTTCCACGGTGAGATGATCACCCAAGAATAAATACTATATAACTTGGAAAAGTATATTGAGATCTAACGCAATCACCCATCTTGTACAGGTCAATCTTACTGGGGTTAATGCAAGGTCAGTTCCAGTTGCCCAACAACAACACAGATACCCAGGGGCCATAGTAAACACCCCCCAATTCAGCCAAAACAAGCAGAAGTTGTTCAATTTTCTTCTGTGTCGATGTCGTAAGTTGGATATAAATGAAGGAAATACAGTTGTGTATTATGCTCCAAAAGGCATGATTTGATACCGGTACTGCCATTTGTGATAACGTCCTTTGAGTCCCATTGTATATCTATTATTCAGTTTTATTGATGGATATTGTTTTATAAAAGAAACATTATTTAGGGAATAAGCCAATCACATTATATGAAACAGCTTAAACATCTCATGCATGGACTTTATTTAAGTTTGCAAACTTAATCTGTTTTAATATTCTTAACACGGAAAATAGCTTCGTTGGCCTTAATTACTATATTTTTCTATTCGTATAGCCAGGTCATAACTAGCCGTCAGTGATAAGTTATATAGACATGCACACATCTGGTTTGATTAATTTATTCTCCTCCGAACTTTCAGATTCAGATCAACATCCTCAAATATATAATCTAAATAATACCAGCTGAGAATGTCTTTCTCGCTTCTACTACTAGCACCAGGAAGGCTGTATCCGATCATCAGCATAGACTCACTATAACAAATTTAAAAAAACATCAATATTTGCATTTGTGAATAAACATGCAAATGTTGGGATTCCACAAAAGGGATCACCGATTTAGAAAAAGTATCATGCGCATACTATTTATGTAATCCATAGCTTTAACTTAGTTTATACAGGAGTTGTATAGATTTATCTAAAAATTATTTTTGTTTGGCAACAATAGTCCCTACATAAATGGAAATAATTACTTGGAAGACTTTAAATCAACTCTACGATTCCAAAATGTACATTTACAACCTTCGACCGGTTGTTCTAAACTTGTATTTTGTTGAGCTGTAAGTCACATTAGTTTTTTTGTGACGAAATTAAGCCTTTTTTACTTACACAAATCGACCCTTGTGCTTTATATAACATGCCACCACTACTCAGGGCTGCTGTGACTTTAGAAACAAGTTCACGTGTGGTTTGCCAGAATCCTGGGAAATATACCGTCGGTTGTATGTTACACACTCACAAAACTGAAAGCTCGAGTCAGGGCAGTTTTGTATGAATCTCAGAATCCTGGAAATAATCGCGTCGATTGATATGTTGTTACATAACTCGCACAACTGGAAGCTCACTTTTTTTTTATAAATCTCACATTGATTGTTTAATTGGAATTTAACGATGTACCAAAGGTAATTTCTCTCACATGTCGGCGTTCCAGCCCAATGTGTGATAATAACCACTCACGACACCACTGGAAACAAACAGAAATACCACAGGACAAAAACAGGACACTCACATGACAATACAGACATATCACCCACACATTTCTGTTACCCTATAGGCCAAAAAGGCTACAGAAAACTTCCTTCCATCGTACGAATCTCAGAATCCTGGAAAATTTCCCACCGGTTGTATGTTACACGCCCAAAAAAAACCCAGGAAAGCCCGGGTAGCTTTATATGAATTTCAACTTCTGTATATAGATCTGGAAAATTACAACTATTGATTTGTTTGGAGTTTGGTCTGTCGTGATAGGTTACTGGCTTCTGTTACTTCTATCTTAATCTTTGGCGTCGTACGTAAATTTGGGCGTGAACGTTTCCTGCATCTTTCGAGAAGCAGACTTGCACCAAATATAAGGGCTGCACCAGAGCAAATGCTACCAGCGCAATAGAATGTCATTTCATAATCCCCCGTCGATTCATTTATCCAACCTGTAAATATACAACCAAAGGAGAAATTTCAATTAGAATTGGAAATTGTGGTACAATTGCATATGGTTCCAATTCGTCGATTGAGTGTCAGTTTACGTCTTAGTTGTAATACAGAAGGACAATAAAGAATAATGTACAATGTATTTATTTATATATACCTGTGCAGGCTTTGGAGGAAACTTCATGTTACCCTCGTGTTCACAGGGCTATTTATTATAAGGTCGACACGGCTTCACGAAAATGATGTGATTTTTATAGCGTCCTAAGTTGCGATGCCCAGTCTGTGTTTGATGCCAGTGGCGTCATCAGTATTCACTTGTAATATGGACTGATACGCTGTGATATGATTGAAATTGCTTAAAGTCTTGATGGCCTTTCGGGCTCAAAATGAACCAATTTTTTTATCAGTTGGATAAAAAGTTGGGTATACAAATTATATGTTGGCGAAAAAATAATTCGAAATTCTCTTTTGAAATAGTTCAAATTTTTCAAAGTTTTCCCTTGATCATGTCCAAGTGGCAAAACTTTAATCGCCTAATTCAGTTTAAAGAATACCCTATATTTTCCATGGGGTGTTTCTAGAAAACTATTCATGTTAGAAACATCAAAATTGTCCAATTGTAAAGAGCACAATGTGATCTAGCACAAGGTGTCTCATTTTATTTATCAGTCCGCCCTTGATTTTTTTGTAAATGGCTTCTGAAAGATGTGCTTTACATTTTTATAAGATTTTCTAAGGTGGGATAGACGAAACCCCTACTGTGACCGATCTAATCAATTTAAAAACAAATGAGACACCTTTTACTAGTTCAAGGACTATTTTCTTAAGTCAACTAATCTATTGGGTCTTATCGTTGTTACACTTTGAGAAATAAACCTTGAAAAATGCAGTCTATTTTTTTCTGTTGACATTTACTAATTTTTTAATATTTTGAGAAATAATAATTGGAATTTCACCACATTCACAAATATGTAATCCTGAGTACCTTTTCAAAAATATATAGATATATGGTTCAGATTTAAACTCTTCTGCATGCTAGATTAAATACAGCAGGTGTTCTGACAATCGACTATGGTGTCCAGCAAGACCCAATGTATGTTGTTAAACCCCACAAAAACAAACAAATCAATATTAACCTAATACGCTGCCATTTTTCGGCATATGGACATAACTTAATTCTTGAAATCAGTAACTAATTGTACATTTTGTTATTACAAATTACATCATATTGATTATATTTTACTGCTGAAATATATCAGCTTACACATGAATGGCATATTTTATGTTTGCCAATCTTACCTGCTAAAGGTGTACTTAAAGCCATACCGAGTCCATAAGCAGAACACGCAAAACCGAGGCCTGTCGTGTATCGTTTTTCACCCAGTAAAGTGAATACCACCACAGTATAGCTCCCATATAAACCACCTGCTGGAATGCCATAGAAAATAGCAGCCCCAAGGAGAGTCTCGTACGAATTGGTGACGGGAAACACGACTAGGCTTGCCGCTAAAAGGAAAACGTTCAGAGTATATAGTACAAGGATATGTCTGGAAAAAACTTTTACCAGACCTGCTATGGCGAACACACCAATCGTGTTGGAGACACTAATCGCAATGACCAAGTAAGTGCTTCTCTCTATGCCGTAGTTTCTTAGATTGCCAATGTCCACAATTATTCCGTATGGAAAGAAAAACCCTACTCCTGTGATAAAGGCCACGATGACGTACACAATAAATATTCGAGTTCTTCCGATTTCCGGATCACAGTATTTCACAGCTTCAGTCTGGCTGTCGGCAGAATTATCTGTCTTACGTCTGTTTGGTGGGCTAAATAATAACCCAAGGGCAACAAGATTGAGTAAAATTCCTGCGGAAACTAAGACTGATCCACGCCAGCCATAATCATCGATCAAAAAGCGCAGCAATAGTGGGAAGATCATTCCGCCTACAGTGGAACCTGCCTCACAAAGAGCAGTGAACGGACCACGTCCATCCCCGAAGTGACGGCCAACAGCAAGTGCAAAAGAAATTTGGATAAAGGCCATTCCAATTCCTGGAAGGAAAATTGATAATTTTCAATAAATATCGCATATATAAGTCATTGTTTTCACTCGTACTAAAAATAAACAGAGAGAAATAAGATACATAGCGACGGATCGATTTCCAACTTTCACCACCGATTGAGATATAGGCGGGACCTCCATCTAAGACAGGGGAATTACCCCTATACATTGTGTTAGAGTATGCCTAAATATGTCAACGACGTTTATTACCACACTATGCATTAACGATTAGCTAGCTTTCATGATTTTTGAAATTCAGAGGACTACACTGTTGCAGCAAATTCGGATTTCCGGAATTTCACGTTAATGTATTTAACGTTAAAAAAATCATTAAAGAACATTTTCCCTAATCTGTAGGCCGTAATCAAGCGGACTGACCGTAAAAACTAGGGAATCAGAGGACTGACAACAAAGGCGTCCAAGTATACCAGATTCCTTTATTAAGCTGATTTAGGCATTTTGTAACCGCCAAGTGCCATCTATAGCTTTTTAAAGCAGACTGGGATGTTTGGGGTAAACCCGCACCATAACTGTCTAACCAGGAAGTGGCGAAGAGACTCTACTTTTACAAAACGCCACAGGTGCATAAAAAATTTCAAATGTGTTATGTAGGTCATCATGAAATTGAACAATTTTATTCATTTAAAATGATTTAAGTTGTTAGTACCTTTATAATTTGTTTGTTTGATTTGGGTGACATGTATCTTTTAAAAAGGAATTGGAAAAGGCATAGCCTAGGTGTATTTATCCAGCTGTAATTTATCCTGATATGACCCCACAATTTACGCCGTTTTGGCGAATATCACTACATTTAGACATCCATAATGATACTAGGTTTATGACCAGGCGGGCTGTATGTCTGCTTTCGATTTTATCACATGTCCTATAGGAAACCCCCGGGGCAACAGGAAATCCCCAACAAATTCACCACCATTGACTTGGATTTACATGTATAGACAAATGCGTATTGTTTTTATCTTATTTTAATTTTCATCAAAAATTATGGTGAAAGTTTACGTTGATCTCCGTAAAAAAAATCTGTGTACACTTTAATAAAACAAGGAAAACAACTACATTTTCCACAATTCTTGAGTTATAATCGTATCCAAGCAAATTGTTGTATCAATCTTTGGAATGATTTGTTCATGATTTATTATAGTCTACCTCACATACTTTTTCAACAAACATCGGGTCTATCATTTGCAATCTCCAACAATAACTCTTTATTCGTGGCTACTTTCAACAAGCTTATAATATGAGCCGCCACTTAAGCTGGCTAATACAATCAATGATTGCAAGTAGAATGTATATCCGTTGCAGTCGATCTGGGTGCAAATAATTGACAAAGTGTAAGAGAACAGTAGTTTACCTGTGACTATGCCGAATGTACACAATAAGAAGTATATATTCGTAGCGAAGAAACTCGCAATCTGTCCGACAGCAACGATAAATCCTCCCAATACACAGCATACTCTTTCATTTGTTTTATACACAATGAAGCTTATGGGAACACCTGAATTAAAAATCACACAGTTAAGACAAAGAGGGCCACCCATGAAATAATCCTTACTATTTTAATAAACATTAAAACTGTTTTGCAAACGTCGGACATTAGAAAGCTTCAATTTATCTGTCTGAATAAGGTGTAAAATTTTGTGATTTTTCTTGTCACAGGCAACATTTATTATATCGTTACAGTCCATCAATAGTTTTCAGAAACTATGTTAACGGTATTTATACTTTTATCTACAACAAAAAAAATTGGGCTTTTCTTTCAAGTCTTATATGTTGTGTAGCCTGCCATTTATTAGATTTTAATACCAGTTCTTACCGGCTCCGTATGTAATTCCAGTAGTAAGAGAGACAGCCCAACCTGTCACACCCCGTCCACTCTGAAAATGCTCCACGAATTCAACAAAGTAGATTCCCATAGAAGCCGAATATCCCTCTCCTAGCATTCGACAGAGAACGGCAGCGAAGAGAACCAACCATTTCTGAACATTTACTCTTTTTGGTCTCTTTTGTTTGTCGCTAGTTGGAGTCATGTAGTGGCTGCAACATATGTAAAACATAAGTCACACAGCTCACAAGTAAATGCGAATTCTGATAATGAAAGGGCTGAACAAAAATTTATCTACCGGTACCAACAATTTTTCTGTTTGTGTTGCGCGAATTCATTGCTTGCGTCTACACGCAACCACAAAAACTTTTGTTTTTTGCTGTCTTAACAGGAAAAAATGTATCTAACAAAACAAAATTTTTTCTTTAGTTCCCATATAAGCACATGACACAAAAGCATTAAATGTACTAGCTCTCACCTGTGCTACCTTTGCCCTTTTATGAAATAAATTGCCAAAGCTTTGGAGGTTTAAATGCTAACTGCAACACAACAAACCTGTTAAGCTGGTAATTTATGCAAACATTTATATCAACGTTGTCATATGTACATTTAATATCAAGCATTTAGCGATTTTTTTAAGTCACTGCCTATCAAGACCCAGGTCTCCTAGGCCAGTGTATATTGTTGCAATATTGTTGAAGTTGTTGAAGCAAGCCTCAGTGACTACTGTCAATGCACTTTTAACCAGGTCCATGACTGGTTGTTTACTTTCATTTTTCTAGTAGTTTCTCTGACCCAGAACTTATTGTTTTGAAATATTTTGATTATGTAAAATTAGGTTTTCCAGAGTGTTCTATATGTTGTTATTCTAAAATTAAATCAGGAAAGTTCTGCATCTCACTATATAAGTGGGATTGTTTGTATGATAGGGGATCAGTCAAAAGTCATTCACAAGCCAGTCTAGAGGTATGTAACTGATTAAATAATTGGACAGCATTTGTACTTCATTGAATTTTGAACCTAGCCTGAACATCTCTGTGAGGATATTACTACCGGATCTGCCACATCAAGGAATTTGTATTAATAAGCCTATTGAGGAGAATTATTTTCGACACCATCACTTTGAGGATTAGGTGATCACCCTGATAAGGATTTAATTGGATGATTTCCGTATTCTACACCTTGGAACTGTGTAACTAAGGAGAAGTAGACTTTGAAGAAGTTGCAGATTGTCACAACAGACCAGTTTTAGAAGTCAACACATTTGGACTCTATTATAAGGCAGGTCTATATACTGATCCGTTGTATGCTATATAAATGTAAGTTATTTTATATAAGCCTAATATTTTATTGTCTATTACCTTATAGTATTTCTTAAAGTATTTCTGTCATTGAATACTATACTGTATATCACTGTATTGTTGTTGTTATTTTACAATAAATATTGTAAATAAATAAAATGGCTGATTGTTTTCTTTCTGTTTGGTATCTACCGTAACAACGTTAAAAATATGTATCCAGTTGAACTGATTGAGTGTCCTGTAGAAACAATATTCATTGTCTTATGAGGTTTTAATGCACTTCTCGTTCACTTTAATATGTTCAAAAACAAGTGGTGCTTAGAGTGAGGAATATAACTGGCTTATTATTTTTTTCTTTTATGTTCCATTATACTTGCCTCACACGGCAGGCCTTTGAGATATCGTCTTTATCCTCATAGACAACGTCATCTTCTATGGCAGTGGGTATGTTAACCCTCTCGCCTTCGGTTTTTCTCTGCATTTGAGTAACATCGTCTTGATTGCAATACGCCACGTTGTCAACACCATCCGGCCTGTTCATATATTTTGTCAACTCTGCCCCCTTGCGATCACTTTTAAAATCGGCCGATCTATCAAAAGCAATACATATATTATCCTTAGATACTATATCGCACCCAACATATGTTTATCCTACCAAACTAGTGATAGACCTATAACCATGTACACGCTGTCATTCAATTTACTGTCTGACAGTATTGCGATTATGCGAAAAGTCAGTTGGTATATTATTATCATAGAAATACTAATAGAGAAATCTTATTGGCTGATGTTTTCATTAACATTTAATCAATTATAAGGCATTTAATACCCAAAAAAAACAATGAAAGTTCTACATTAAGCTAGAATCGAACATTGGAGTCTTAAACTATAGTCTAACTATGTTGACATATATCTGAATGTAGCCGTGTTATTACTTTGCAAGCAGCCGGTGGTTGGAGAGAGCTTCATGTTGCCTTGGTGCTCTCAGAGCTAAAGGGGAACATGAAGCCGATCTTTTTGTGGCGTCTGTATCACGTCCTGTTGTTGTCGTGCTGTATTTGTCCCGTCCTGTCTTTGTTGCTGTACAAATATGTGAATGAAATGAAATCCGTAGCTTGATGAATAATACGATAAAAAAACACGTGACCGCCGATTTGGTCTATCTCAGCCTCGGTCTTGGCGCGTATAGGGCCTCTCACTGATGATCTGCTCGGTCATTATCCCCACATTCCCACGGGTAAACAGTGCCACTTCCGTTCAGAGATTATGGGGCGGTGTGTCCAATGACCTGATTGTGTCCGCCATGCTGGTCTGATAATTTATAGCTAAGGGAGTTCACTCCTCCTGTCGTTGTTGTTGGTGTAAATGTGACCTAACAGCACCCCATGTAAAATCTCGTCTTATCTCGGCAACTTTCGCAATAGTTCGACGCGTGCAACCTATCACGTGAAGACATCTTCACCACCCCATGTACAAATCGATTAAAGGAATAACCCGCATAAAGGCATAGAAAAAGTCCACAGCGTGTATACAGCGCCATCTATACTTTCATTTGTTTTATAGCCTGTCAGAGAACAACCCAAATGTCCACAGCGTCATTTTGTATACTGAATAAAGTACACTCCTTCTTTATCAGTAGTCGAGGATCATCCCCGGCAGACGACACACTGCTATACACTCACGACGCCATATTGCTCAACCGGTGACGGCATGTCGAGGGCATGGCTATCATCCGCTCCTAGATACAAAATAACGTATAGCTTTTACTTATCATGTACTAAGGAGCAACCATGCGCTCCTAAGTACTTATTAACATGTAGTCCTTGTTTGTAATGAAATATTACTTCATATATAGTATATGTATGTAAAAAAAAAAAATCAGTCTAGATAACGTAGGACCCTTCCTTATTCTGTAAAAAGCGAGTTTCCCACTCTATACTACCCAGACACCTGAAGTTTGATATATCAGTTCTTACCCGATGAATTTCGAAGCCATTTTGATGTTTAAATCCTCATCCAGATATATATAGATAGTACAAACTGGCCCTTTTCTGTATCTCATACAGGTGATGCAATTGTTTGTTAAATGTCGCTATGAATCCTATGTTAGTCGTGTCGTATTGTCAAATACGTCCAATAAACTTACAGATTGAACATTAAAGTATCATAACATGCAAATGAAAACAGCAGTTTAAACATATTTTAAAGAGAGTTTTTTAATATTAGGTGGGTAGCCAGGCGTGAAATTGAAACACCATACAAGGCCCATGTAACTGGCGTCATCGGCAGCCATTACACAACCTGGATAGGCTATGAGTTAAAAATAGTTTACACATACATCGGCAGGATCTGCTGTATACCTGACACGGGTGGTTCCAGACACACACGTACAACACAATATTGCCGTTCTATACATACCCAACTGAATTTTTTTATTTTCATTTTGTTACTTCTTTTATTTTAACGATCCTTAACATGCGCTGAACATAAAAACCGAGAAGAAATGTCGAGCAAACGGTCATTGTGATATACTATTTTATAACCAACGGTTGAGGTATATAACTATATTAACAAATCCTCTGAATGAATTTAAAAATCTGTTGAAAATACAGTTCAAAACATTCAAAACACAGACTTTGAACTGTCTTGTTTGTTCGTAGGATATCTTGCCAACGAGATTCAACTCAAATTGTTTATGTATTATCGTTTGTTAACATGCAAAGGAGCACAGAGATTTTTTATATTCTACAAAACAACAGCACGTTAAAAAAAAAACGAATCGAAAAAGTGATAGTTTCTTGTATCATAAATATGTAAATAGTCAATAATCAACCAACACGGTAAAAAAAATATATGTAGACACTTGAGTTTGTCGTTTTCATTTCGTTTTGGTGCTCTTTGTGATGCTACTAGCTATTAGCTGGAGATAAAATAAATTTAAAAAACAAGTGATTTTTGGAAGTTGGGTTGAACATACATAAGCAAGATTATTATGGATTGAAACTTCTGTTTATTTAGGATCCTAACTTAATAAACAGAAGTTGTAATTCCTAATAGTCTTGCTTGTGTACAATCAGTCTATGTAGATAAAGAACATGTCGAAATCATTTTGCTTGAAATACCCAGTGTATAACGAAACGATTCTAGGTTAACCACGATTAATAAAACACAAACATTATACAGTCGGGCAAGTCAGAATAACCAGCATAAAGGCATAGCAAAAAGTACCAAATCATGTCGTATCTAACTCCATTTTAAAGAGTCCGCTTATATGCATATCGTTTGATGGTAAAAATTGGATATCAGCATAGCATCAGTGTGGTTTTTACAATCCAGCCATAACAAATAGCACTGCAGTAATAAAAAAAAAATGTGTTAAGCGAGCAAAAATAAACTCGTGATAATATATAAATGATCAAATCGAGTCGCTGACGCAATATTTGTTGTTTATTTCTTTTTTAAGTGCAAGGTCATAATAAATGAAGTTAAAGGTACCATTCCGAATAAATATTTAACTGGCAGTGCAGTGTTGTAAGTCATTGTGTTGAAAAGTGGGTTACATTATGGGAGAAGCTCGGGACCTTTGGGAACGTCCCTTAATTTACCCATACCCCTGTGTGGCATATCTGGTTTAGATAATATCATGTGACACACCTATCTGGGCTAGATAATAGATAATGATAAATACCGGCTTTACTTTGCGACTAGCAGTAGTAACGATAATCGAAATACACAATTTTAAAATAAAAAACTTTAACTGAAAAACTCAACCGCTATGGCAAGCTGTTTTGTCACTTTTACATTTATTCTACATAATTATGTTGCATTAATTTACATGTATGTGAACTATTTTTATGCTACGTGCCCACTATTTAAATTGGCGGCATCGTCGTGGTGATCCTATCAGATCTGATCGTCAGTCGTACAATCATCGTCTAAATCGTGAAATTAGTCGTTAGAATCCTATCAGATCTTATGGTCAGTCGTAATCGTATTAATCATCATATTAATTGTAGAGTAATCTTGGTGATCCTATCAGATCTTATGGTCAGTCGTGGCTATCGTGTTAATCATCGAATTAATTGTAGAGTAATCGTGGCGATCCTATCAGATCTTATGGTCAATCGTGGTTCTCGTGTTCATCATCGTAATAATTGTAGAGTTATCGTGGCGATCCTATCAGATCTTATGGTCAGTCGTGGTTATCGTGTTAATCATCATATTAATTGTAGAGTAATCGTGGTGATCCTATCAGATCTTATGGTCAGTCGTGGTTATCGTGTTAATCATCATATTAATTGTAGAGTAATCGTGGTGATCCTATCAGATCTTATGGTCAGTCGTGGTTATCGTGTTAATCATCATATTAATTGTAGAGTAATCGTGGTGATCC
>JARFOD010152241.1:0-12437 GCA_031763545.1 Mopalia muscosa | reverse complement strand
GGTAGCCTGCATTTACTGCTGGCGATTCGGTGCCTAACTCTGATTTTCGTGGGTTCGATTCCCGGACGGGTTTCAACCTACAAAATTCTCTGAACAGGTATATGTTCTAACTAAGAAAGTTGTATTCCAAAATAACGAAAATACTGTTAATCTTCACTTTCTAAAAGACACAAAAATTATTTATTGCTATCAGCTTTGGGAGCTGTGTCACTCTCCTATCAGAGGGGTAGTGAATGTACGCCATCTAGAAACTGGCTGACTAACCCGGACGGGTTTCAACGTACAAACTTTTCTGAACAGGTATATGTTCTAACTAAGAAATGTTACCCCAAAATAACAAAAATACAGTATTAAAAACAATGAACGTGTAGCTTCAAATTGACAGAAATCACAGAATGGTTTGACATACATGTATTTGAGAGATTCAGGTAGGACCTTTATCAGAATATTTCCAAAATGTAGAGAAAGAATATTAATATGACCCCTATGGCCTAAAGAATTCCCAGTTTCACATCCAAGTACATCTACATACAAGGTAACCATGCCTCTTTACATTGCATGCTTTCAATGTGAGACTGATTCCCTCCCACATAAAACCGTAATATATTCATATGATTGACACTGTCAATTTCTTCAAATTGACAGAAATCACAGAATGGTTTTACATATTTGAGAGATTCATATAGGACCTGTATCAGAATATTTCCAAAATGTAGAGAAAGAAAATTAACATGACCCCTATGGCCTAAAGAATTCACAGTTTCACACCCATGTACTTGTAAGGTAACCATGCCTCTTTAACATTGTGCGGTTTCAATGTGAGACTGAAACCCTCCCACATAAAAACGTAATATATTCGTATGATTGACACTGTCAAAAGTCTTGTTTGCATTCCCTTCAAGAACTCATAAATGTTGTATAGTTGTGTTCATACAATTCTAGACTGCTGTATTTAGTCCAACCTTTCAATGCAAACTTGAATTTATTATGAAAGCAGATAAAGTGTGACACGTCTTTTGAAATACCATGTATATGTGTGTATATATTAAACAGATTGCATGTACTTGGTGTCTAAATACATGTACATGTAGTCTCCTGTGTCCAGTGGAAATGACACAACCACTTTGTTGATAACTTGTTCATGTCATAATAACTTCATATTAAAATTCTGAATTATTTTCTTATTATAAGCTATTAATAAATAATTGTAATGCTACAGTAACAGGACATAGCAGTGGCTGTAAATATAATCTGAAAGTTTTAATCATAATGTGTGAAGGTGTTTTGCTTGTGGCTTCATCATCATGGTGTATATTAGGCAGTACCTGAGTGGCATGTTTACGTCATCAGTTGACAAGTAGGGGGTCTAAGTGAGTAGGCCTACCTGTCCTGTCAACCTGATGGCAGGCAGCAGGTAAACAGTTGCAGTAAGCCTTGTCTGGGGCAGTCGAAGCTCCCTAACTGAACAGAGAGTTGTACATGTCAGGCATCTCAGGGCTATTGTCCACCCTAAGATCTCTATGATTGACACTGTGTTTTTCTTCGGCTCTATTGTTGTCAGATGTCACTTTTCCACTCAGTCACCTTGCCATGTCAGCTGAGAAAAAGAAGTTCTGTCAGCGGATTAGCCTGTCACATGTACAGGGCACGTATTCCTTGTTCTGACAATGACCAGTGCTCTATGGATTTACATTGTATATTTTGAAAAGTGATGTATCTACAATTAATCCCATGTGTTGGTTCAATGACTCTTCATTGATCATTTGACCAGTAGCCATGTCGGCTTGTTTTTGTCTGGTTTTACAGTGACATTTTTTTTACCTTGTGTTTTCATTAAGTGGACAAGTCTGCTTTGACAATGGGACGACTCGCTCTATGGATTATATTGTGTTTTAGTTTAAATAGATGTTTGCTCTCATCTTGCAAAGCTCATTGACTTTTGTGTGTTTGATTTTTAACATACACAGTGATTGTGATTTTATATGTACAGTACTGTACATGTAACACATTTAAAGGAGTTTTTCTCGACAACCAAGTCTGATCATTGGCACAAGGTTTTAACATGGCAAACTGAAGTTCAACTGCACTTGATCCAGGCCATATTGATTTAATCGTGAATGAAAATTTGTGAGATTGAGTAAAAAACTGTCTAATCATCATATACAAATTTGACCAGTGACTTTCACTTAAGACTAACTTTAAATTTTTAAATGAACAACATGTTATGTTGTCCCTAACATATAACATTGTCAATTTATCAGCAATTAGATTTCTGGAAATTTTATGAAAGTATGTATTTGTCTGCAACCGTGCACCATGGTTAAGTACATTGATATCAGGATAACTCTCATAGTACAGTAATGTCAGCTGACATGTTTTTATCTGTCATTAAAAGTTAAGTCGTTCATGCTTGACAGGTATACATGTTGCATCTTTATGCTTGCACGTTATTGTGTGTTGTGCTTTCTTCCTTTGGTCAAATCAAACCCCTGTTTGTGAAAACTTGGAATTTATTCATATGACCAATAGATTAGCTGCTACATGTTTACTGTCTTGATTGCATTTTCCAAGCAGTAATGCAGGCTGTTTTAACAAAGATGGATTCCTCAAAAGTTTACCAGTTAATTCACAAGCTTCAGCGGAAGTATGGATTACAGTCCAAATCTCCCGCGTCGCCAGAAAAGCAGACTCTAGATCCTCACAAAACACCCAGTGTCATAGTAGAGAATAATGAACCCCAATGTGAAACTAAACAATCTAATATGTTGACTGAGGAAAAAATTGATTCTTCTATTTCTGAAAAGGTAATGTATTTAGGATAATTAAGTATGGTGTTATTGTACATTACATCAATTTAATATAAGACTTATGTTCAAACGCATTACACATATATTAATACATTTACCAATATATTATTTTCTAATCACATATATTACATATGGATTGAATCGATTGTATTTTTGTTGTTGTCACCAAGCAAATGAGAAATAACTTGGTGAAAATAGCAATATAGTCCTGAATATGTAATGCAAAAAACTGATTATATACATTTGTTATGAAACTAGAATTCTGCCTCTACTGCCATTTATAATGTACATGTACTGAGGGATCTCTTAACTCAAACCCATTTTTGCACAAACTTTTTGAAAGTTGTAAGGGATGGCTATGTTGTTCAGCTGATATGTCTGGTTTTTTCTCAACACTTTCATAAGGATGAGGCCTGTGGCCGTGGTCTGGTTGCCTACAGAGCCATCATGTATTTGGTGGACTTTAAAACCACACCTTGCAGTCTGTCTGGCTACTGAATCACATGCTGAGGAATTACAGAATGTGTGGGTGTGTTTTTTTTTACGGGGTTTCCACCTGGTTTTCCACTGTATAAGCATAATAAAATCGACAATCAGTCATCATATATCAAATGAATTACCATTGAGTACGAGCCCACGGCCGTGGCACAGTGGTAGAGAGTGCGCGTCCAAAACTGAACCTGCTTCGATTTTCCGTTCACAGGTTCAAGTCCGCCTGTTGTCACATGTTGTGGCTCCAGCAATTGTGGGGGTGGTTTTTAAAGAGATTTACTACCCTAAATGGGTAGTTTAATTACAAAATTAATTAAATGTGAGACATCAGTTTAACACATCTTTTTAAAAAAAAAATCGTTATGATTTTTTTTCTTTAGGAAAATTTTAACATTCAGACATCTATAAACCCCTGTCCAATCAAACAAACAATTATAAGGATAAAGGATAGGCATTAAACCTGGGAAAACAATATACAGGAATAAGTATGTAACACTACAGTAATCTTTAACCGTGATTTGCCAATGAAATCTGGAACTTTCTTGCAGTGCGCTTGAACTGGTGATAGATGCTTAACCAGTTTTAAAGTGAAGAAGACAGGGCATTATAGAGTAAGTTGACAACTCAAAGAAGGACGAACAATTCATATTGACTCAATATCTCGGTTTATTATCAAACTCCTGATGATGGTTTGATAATAAACCGAAATATTGAGTCAATATCAAGTAGTCACCTTACTCTATTATGTTAAGCTTGTCAGTGGAAATTCTAATTCAGGGCATTATTTGATTTTACTTTTGAATATTTTTATTCTAAGGATGCAATCGGAAATAAAAATAATTCTGTACATGTAAATGACTTATCTTGAATTCCGTAAAAGTAGCATGTGGGTCAAAACCTGATCTAATATAGGAATAGAAAAACCTTGTATTTGCGGATAAAACAAATGGTGGCCGATTGAATTAAGAAAAGACAGGACTCTTTTGGTGTCTCAGACCGTTAAGGCAGTTTTTCGTTCACACCAAGGTTGTCAGCCATGTAAATCTGTCAATGAGATGTTAATGCTTGTCTAGTTTCATTTTACAATTCAGACAAATTAATATTTGGACTGCAAAAAAGTTATAATAATACTTTCTTTCTACAGAATTAAAGATAGGCGTTTATATTTACTTAATTCTTTGTATTTCTGAAAGCAGTTGTAAAATGGAAATATTAAAGAGGGAAATCAAGTAATTTTTATTCTGTCTCCTTTGCTTGCAAACTGGTATAGCATCTTGCCGGTCCGCACGCTCGGCGAGAGAATCCATGATTTCCTCGGGAATTCAAGGTTAAAGCTTTTTGTTACATATCGCTTTATATTATAATCGCAGGTTTGTGATCTCATTATATAATGTCCTGTTAATGTCTTGTCTATGTTTGTTACCAGTCTTGTCAAGGGGCTTTAAATCTAATCAAACAAACAAATGTACTACCTGTACAATTTATTGTCCTAACAATAACTGTTCGACTTCATGAAATTGGGTCACAGGGCCCGGCTGCTGTGATCTGATGGCATCATTGAGTTGGTGTAAAACTACAAATACGCCATGTTTAAAAGATCCAGATTTAAAAAAATATATAAGATCAAGTTTGCACCTGGTTTTATGAGTTCAGGTAAATGTTGTTGTATGCACTGAATAAGGTAGCAGGTTTGTCAACACAGGGATATGAAAGGAGTCATGCCATTTTACAGGGCAGTCAGATCAAACTCTCAGCTATGTGACTGTGTAACCACATACATGTACATGTAGGGTTGTACAGTATATATATAGCATAATTTGAGCAAAATTTTTATTCAATAATAACAAGTCACTGCAGTTTCTGTAGTTGAGCAAAAAGTAGTTTAATATATGGTGACCAGTTCATTAAATAAATATTAACTATATTTGTTTACAGAAACAACAATATTTCCTAAACTTACTGTATAATAGTGGAATTTCCACTTGAGCTACCATTGATTAACATGTTTTGTTGAATTTGAATTGTTTTATGCCCATATTCTGTATGGTGTTGCATATGAAAATTTTCCTAATGATACAATCGTACTAAGAGGTTAGGTCATTGGTCCTGTCGTTTTGAATACTGTCATAATTTTTGCTGGACATCACTTTTCATGATTTCAATTAATTACTGAACTCCAGGATTTGAAATTGTCGTGAAACATTTGAAAAAAAATGATAAATAATGAATTTATTTGTAGTGTTACAATCAAAATGAATATTGCTGGGTGAAGTCTGACTACCAAACATGTATATTGTTCTTGTGAATGGTTGAAAGGACATTTTTTTGTCAGTACTCTCTCTTCAGCAGTATTCATGGACAGTATTTAAATGTCTCTGTGCAGGATCCTCGACTCATTATCAGTCTAAATAGTCCAAATAGTCATTAAAGTTTCAAAAAAGCGGTCACTGACTGTCAGTTAGTAATAGCTTCCAATGTAGTTGGGTTAATGTAACTTATATAAACTTATATTTATAATTTACACAATAATTATAAGGAGAATTCTGTTTAAAAATAGATTTTCTTGTTTTTAAATTCATTCTTTGTTCTGGGTTTTGTTTTCTTTCATTTGAACTACTTTTAAAGGACAGATGTTTCTGGAAAGGCTAATATTTTTAGATGTCTGATACATGTACGTCCTTTATGTAAATATAAGACTCACCACGAAGAACCAGTTTATAGCGGTGTCTTTTGATGAGAGATTAATGAATTATGGTTGACATTTGTCAAACTTGAATTAGGACTTGATGGACATGTTTGTATAATTTAGAATATTACCATGTACCAGACAGGCTATTTCCTGAATTACCCACAAAAGAGTCCTGTTATTGTGAAACATAGTCTTAGCTAGAGACGAGTCCACCTATCATTTTCAACAGGCCGATTTTTTTAAATGGTCAAAATTCTGAGAAAATCTAAATTTTAACATTGAAAGATTGGAAAATGTCAATTTTGGAACCAAAATTCCTCAAAATAGCAATTTATGGCAGGCAGGTTTTCAATGCTAGATAAAACACTGTTGTGAAAAGTTCTTTTAGGCTGATAACATTTGTCAGAGTTTTATGACTATCTTGCTTTGTCTACTTTGCATAATTAAAAAAAAAAGGTCTTCAGACTGAGACTAACAACAGAGTGATTTTTAACTTCTCTTTACTGATTGGTTCTGGTCTTCTCAGGTTTCACTGATAAAAATCCAGCTAGACAGATCTTATCTACATGTATAACTTGTCCCTGAGACTTTATCTGGTCTGTGGGGTGATTCATTCCCTTTTAATTGATTAACATCCATGTGTCAGTTTGATTAATCTTTAGAATGAACATTAGTTGAATTTAATCTGTCTTACAATTTACAACAATGCATGATGACACAGGTAATTGTCTCTCCTTGAAAAAGTGTTGGCAGCATTGGACAGCAGTATGGGCACTGTGGGTTTGGTTTTTTTAATCCATACAAGAGCATCTGTATTTACATACTTCCTCATGTATTTCATGTTAATTGCCCTCTATGGCTATTAAAGGTAAGTCTGTTTGGAGCTTAGCAATACTGTCTTACTTTACTTATACATGTAGGATTGAAGGAAATAATTTTGTCCAATATCATCAAACTGACACTTCACATTTTATGGTTGGGCTAGTGTCAATAACTGTACGAATACATTGTCTGTCAACCCTCAGGTATATAAGTGAGTTACAAGATGTGGCCCTGTCAGTTGCAGGGGTGTTTTTTTTTAGGTTTCCTCTCGGTTTTCCACCGTAATAAGGCAGGAAGAGTGTGTAGTGGACAATCCGTCGTTATTAAGCAAAATAATTCTGAGTATGACGTTAAACCCCAAACAAACAAACTATTGGGATACAGCTGGTGATATACATGAAAGTGAAATACTTCGAGCACAACTTCATAAATCACTAATCAATCTTCTCTCGAGATGTGAGTCTATTATTAAGATTATGTTGATCTAAGAAATTTTTCCCTATAAAGAGTTTTTTTGCTTCACTTTTCATATAACTGGGTGTCCAATTTTGACAGTTTTGCTATCTCCTGCATGTTAAAGTTTCTTAAAACAGGGTGTCCAAATGAGGCAAGTGTTCACTTCAGGGTGTCCATGTGGATGAGTGTCTGCCTATTAAAGCCCTTGAGTAGTTTTTCAAATTATCTGAGGAATTCGGAAGTAAAGGCTTTCATTTTAAAGAAAAAATATTCTTCATTAGAATTAAACTATTCAGTTGAAATTTGGGGTTTGAATGAAATTGTCTTCTGAGTCGTTGTTATTTTGAATGTCAGACTTCTTTATTTATGAGTATTATGACCTAAAATTTAAGATCAGTTTGTCTTGCACATTAACACCACTGAACTCAGTAATTAGACCTTTTCACAAGTAGTGAAGTTATTATGTTTTGCTTGTGGGCTATTTGTAACACTTGGCTAACTCTGTTTAGCACCTGGCAAGTTACTGTTATTTATTTCCTTTTATTATATCCGTCATGCTATACAGAGCCGTCTACTTCTCATACATGTATTATGGTATAACAATATTCATACATTCAGGGATAAAATTTCACTGGAGGAGTCAGAATGGGAATTTATTCTCGACAAAATGAACTGCCATTTAAAACATCCAAGCATTTTGAAATTGTCAAATATACATATAACCAATATTCCTAATTAGGTGTGTTTTCATTAAAGAATGTAAATTCACATATACATGTAATTTTTGTATGTCCAATGAAACAGTGTTCTAAATTTTAAGACCAGGCAGTCAGAAGATGCTAAGGGCAGTGTGTTTGGATTTTATACTCCACACTGGTGGATTTTACATTTTGCTGTAAAGCAGAATACATTTTATAGTACTTGTGTTTGTGTGGCTATTGCCATCCTATGAAAATAAGTGAAACACCTTTTAGCATCCGTCGTCATATAAGTGAAATACCCTTGAGTACGACGTTAAACACCAATCAAACAAACAAAACAAACCTTTAAGCATGGGGCCCTGTGAGGGACAGGTGGGCAATGGCCCTGCAGAATACTCCCTCGGCTTCCTCAGTCGATCATAAGAGACGAGAAAAGAGGTTGCTTTCTGTTTCCCTGGTGTTTGCAGAGCTAAAGGGTAACAGGAAGCAGATTTGTTTGTGATGTTCTGTATTTGTGCTCGTCGTCATATAAGTGAAATACCCTTGAGTACGATGTTAAACACCATTCAAACAAACAAACTTTTAGCATGGTTTAAAAGAATCAATTAATTGATAAATCAATCAACCAACCAATCAATCAATGAGGTTTGCTCCCAATTTTCCATTATATTTAGATATTATGTCAGGATGAGATGACTGTGAAGTGGATGGTTAATCATAAAAAAAAATTAATATTTGATATATAATATTATATTATACAGTGTACATGTATATGACAAATTATATTAAATAGTCATTGCTCATTGTTGGTTGCCAAGAAGTAATTTGGAAAAAGTGCTTGTATGCCAAATGTACACTTTCTCGATACATATATTGAACCAATTGTTGTTTGATTTTCAAACTTGATACATGCGAATCTCACTCCTGTAGCTTAAAATGCAAACAAACTCATTTGTTACCTTGTATGGTTTAAATCGCCTGTAAAACATGCTTCCCTCTACCATGATGTTTTACTTTATAAATTTATAGCCTTTATAATGTTTATAATACAAACTTGTTATGGTCCATTAAATAACATGTTTTGTCTTGATGATGACACAATCATTTTTTTCTGGATTTTTAAGTATTTATGTATACATAAATTTAGGTCAAAGGTCAAGATCAGCTGTAGCAAACAAACACCAAAGCGATGCCAGTTAAAAAGTAAATCAGCCAACCAGAATTTAGTCTAAAAAAAAAGTTTGTACATTTTGTTCTTTGCTTTGATAATTTAAAAAAAATAATATTTTCACCAACAATGTAACATAGTTTATAAAGTAATAAATTTTGTTTGGTATTCACCTTAAGACGATATGTAAATCAAATTAATATACAGCACAACAGTTACAAAGGAATCCTTATAGATTCGTTTTAATCTATTAGGTCTTCGTGTGTAGGCTTTCTTGGACAGTCTTCTGGGGGTAGAGACCGTAGAGTACATGTGTAATTCTATAAGTTGATCCAGGTGTGCCATGTCTGGTGTTCGGTGCAGTCAGGGTGAACAGGCCAGATCTCTAAACTAAGGTTACCTAAACATTACTGACATCAGCTCACCTGCTGCATGTTGGCCTACACTTCCCTTCACTCATTTGCACCTAATCTATTTGTTAGGCTTACAGCAGATAAAGCTGAGCACAATGACATCTTATTTCTTCGAGTAAGCTTATATTACATACATACTTTAAGCTGAGCGAATCTGGAATGCTTTACTGCAACACTTATTTAATTCAACATGTACATATAATCTGTACACTAGTCTCAATAGAGGACAGGACAGCTTATTGTGGACTCTCCCACCGGAAATGTTTTCTTAGAGTTCAGGATTGGCTTCAGTTGCATTGTATTTACAGCTCAGGTTTTGTTGTAATATCATTACCGGTTAATACTGGGAGACATTTTCCTCATGATTGGCACAACATGTCAGAGGTAGCTTAAGATTTTGGATTTTCCTGTGCATAACTTCAATATCATCGAACTTGAGTCAGACATTTTTGTTTTCATTTGATAATAATATGACAGATTAACATTTGACAGTGAAATAATTTATCTGCTGCAGCATATATCGTAACTACATGTACATGTATGATTGTAGCTGGTGTTGGTTAGTTTTTAAGACGTTGCTAGCCTATTCACATCTTCACGTTTGTCTATACTCACTGGTAATTGATTTCCAGTGCGTGTGTTGATGTGCAATTTATGTTTAGAGTACGTCACTGTACTTTAACGATCTACAGAACTAAAACACGAAAGAAACTATAGAATAGGATATGTCATAGGCCTACTTGTTTCAGAAACAAACTGAAGCTTTGAAACTCAAAGTGATGAGCAGTTAGACATGTTGGAAATGTGCTAGAGCTTATGTGTACATATGCATATAAATGTAGGCCTATCAACCATCATACATGTAGCTAATAGCAGACCAGTGCCAAAAGATGAAAAAGTAACTTCAGTTAGGAAAACTTAGAAATGAGAGTAGCAGTGTATTAGTACTATGTCCAGTAAATTTAGCTGGATATTCTAGGTGTTGTGTTCTATTTGTATGAAACCCAGCAGCTGTGTAAGGTGTTCATACTTCATAGCCTTTTAATCAATGTGACAAACAGCACTGAAGTGAAAAGAGAGCATCAAGTCGGTTGTGTTGTGTTGTTGTTGAAATGGCTGTGAAGAAAGCAGAGTCTACTCTTGATTTTCAACTGGTTTATGTGTATTCGTGGAAGGTAAGATGTTCATCTTTTAATACTTGCATATGCAATTATACAAGTCACCAAAGCTACCCTTTACCTTAATGCATGTACATGTAGCAATATTGGAAAACACTTCACATTTTAACAGTGCAGTCGCTAGAAGCCTACGAAACAACTGAATGTATGACTTCAGTTTTATTAAGGCAGGTTTCTGGATATTTTTACGGTTCAGGATTAAGTCTTTGGATTTAAGCTTATTAAGTCAATGTCACACCAAAGCGACGACACGAGACTCAACTCAGCCAGTGGGTTGTGTCTAGTTGAGGATAGTTCAAGTCACACCGCTGCGACGGCACTCAATCATCCATCGTAAGATTTCTAACGAGACAGAGAAGGGGCGAGACCAACACCGCTGCCAGACAACGCTTCGAATGTCATTACTGAAGAATGTTATTAGCCACTCTAAATTATAGATCATGTACCTCAAACTGTTAGTTTCATTAGTTGAGCGTGTCATTACAGTTGCAGTTCGTCGTAAAGCAGGTCTGACCGAAAAGACGTCATGCGACGAGTCCCGACGCCAACTAACTACGATTGAACATGCTCAACTTGATCCGACGATTTGCGATGGGACACAACTGACGTCATAAGAGGTGTTACACTGAGCAGATGGTTAGCAACAACTAGTTAAGTTGAGTCGAGTTGGATGCCGTCGGATTGGTGTGAGATGGCCTTTAAACCTAAACCAAAATTTTACATTTTGTCTTTCATGGCAGAGATGCCCATTTTATAGTTGGAATTCTTCACTGTCATACAAATGAAATATCTTTATGCACTGAATAAACACCAATCAGTTAACAAAATAATCCTTCGTTAAGTGATATGTTCTCTATTAATTATTAAAACAGTTTTTTACAAGATAGAAAAATTAAAAAGTAATACATGTGTATAATGTGATGATGATATTATGTTTTTTCACCATCATGCACTTGTATGTAATTGAATTACCTTTGGGGACAGCATTAAACACATACATGTGACTAGTCAATCTACATGTTAATAATCACCAAAGATGACAACAATTCATTGTGCATTGCCTTTATTGTTAAAAATATAAAGTATTAATTTGAATACACAGTGACTGTACTTAAGGCTTTATCACTCTCGTGGCAGCATGCCAGCCCCTGCCAATGGGTGAAGAAAACCTAGCTGGAAGTCACTGACAACAAATAAAGACAAGGCAGAATGATCACAGGATGTAATAGTGATTTTAATACAAAAACTGCACAACACTAACAGATTTGCTTGATGTAAACCCTTTACATGTACATGTAGCTCTGAGAGCAACAGGGCAATGTTCAGGAAGCTTCCTCCCAACCACCCAGCATAAAGTATGGTAATGTGGACATCCACAAAGTAAAACAAGTCTTATGTCCTAAATAGCACAGTCAGTTGATGCATTCCTATTTGATGAATAACAAATAATCAATAAAAAGTACGGTCATTTGTGTCACTTCTTTACAATTCGTCAAAAGACCTACTACATGTACCTACATTTATTTGTGTCAAATATGACTTCATATTGATGTTTGGATTAAAATTGAATTAGTCTAATTCCATGCTATTCTGCTCACACCTGATAGATTAGTTGTGGCTTCCATTGATTTCCACATCAGGTATATGAGCGAGTCACATGTTGTGGCTCCGGCAATCGCGGGGGTGGTTTTTACGAGGTTTCTTCCCGGTT
>JARFOD010152230.1:0-12438 GCA_031763545.1 Mopalia muscosa | reverse complement strand
TATAGAGTTCTATTCAATTCTATAGAACATTTTTTGAAGGATTTACGTCCTGTTATTGTTTTATCTTCGTCTTGTCTTTGTTTGTTGCCAGTGGTGTTGAGGGTGGTTTCCTTCAACCATTGGGCTGGCATGCATCATATAAGTGAAATACCCTTGAGTATGACGTTAAACCCCAATCAAACAAACAAATCTTCATTTTAACAGTTTAAAACAGAATAAATTTAGAGCTTGAATGGAAATGCTATTTTCTGTATGATGACTATGTTATAAAAACTATTAAAAAAACTTAAAATAACGAAGAAAATGGAAACAAATTATTGATCTCTTTCTCATTCACACCCTTATGTCTTTTCCCCTAGGATACAAGTCACATAGAACACAGCTTGGAGGTTAAATGAGAGTTCCTGCCACATAATAACTATTGGGACTCCAGAAGTGACACTTTTGTCAGGGTGAAAAATTAATTTTCAGCTGACACACTTACCTGACATCACAAATGTAAATACATGTAAACTACTTGATCCTAAATCTTTAATACAAACATTTACTGAAACTCCATGTACAGCAATTATATAATGTTATCTTTTGGACATGGTAATATGAGCAAGTGAGATTCAGTTGAGATAAATAAAACTATCTCAGGGGCAAAGATAGATATGACTTGTATTTACAGCTGTTTACCCTGTTGAAGACCACAGTGCTGCTATCCTTCTGAAGGCTTGGTTAGTGCCTCAACGATGGTACCCTAATGAAAGTGTTATGTTAGTGCCTCAATGATGCTACCCTGATGAAAGTGACACGTTAGTGCCACAATGCTGGTTCTCTACTGAAGAGATTGGGTAAGAGCCAGAATTTTAGATTTTTGGTGACATGATGAATGCATGGTTACGTGTCACAACCCTGGTACCCTGCTGAAGGCACAGTTTTGGTGCTGAGCTGAAGGCATTTGACTCAACGCTAGTACCATGCTGAGATGTTAGGGTAGTGCCTCAATGCTGGTACTCTTCTGAAGGGAGTGGGTGAGAGCCATAAATTCGGTGCCATGTTGAAGGCATTGGGTTTGAGTCACAATCATGGTACCCTGCTGATAGCAATGGGTAAGTGTCACCATGCTGGTACCCTACTGAAGGCATTAGGTTAGTGTCTTACTGCTGCTACCCTGCTGATTGCGTTACTCACAGTGGACATTATTATGCTGGTGCCATTACGCTGGTACCCTACTGAAGGCATTAGGTTAGCGTCTTACTGCTGCTACCCTGCTGAGTGCGTTACTTACAGTGGACATTAGGCTAGTGTCATAACGCTGGTTCCCTGCTGATAGAATTGGGTTAGTGCCACAACGTTGGTACTTTGCTAAAGTTATTAGGTTAGTCAGATGTGGCGGACCTGTCATCATATAAGCGAAAAACTATGAATACTACATATGCTCCAGACAATCATACCATCTCACAAATCAAGTTGACCGAGGGGCCACAAAAAACAAAAAAAATCATTTGTTCTTCTGCCCACATTTAAGATTGCACTCTACATTGTTGTGCTCTGTTATTAGCTGTGTTGTCCTGTTATCGTTGCTATAGTAACAGAATGAATAGTTAGCTTCATCATTTAGGCTGGTAGCAGTGAAATAAGTTTTGACACAAAACCATAAGCAAAGCAAATATATTGGCAATAAATAAATCCCATACCAGTTTATTGCTCGAGCCATTGATGTAAATATTACAATATTGTTGTCCTGTGATATTAATTATAAACTGATGATTGTATGTTTTTACTGTTTTAGTTAATTAATATTTAACAAATCTTTCTTTTGTGTCAGGGTTTTTTTCTTGCATATTTATTTATTATTTATTTTACATTTGCCATGACTCCATGTCCAAGGAAAGGTCCTTGCTTTAGGGTACATCTTCAGTCATAGTTCAAGTCTTTCGTTCTTTATGTACCATAACATGTATTTCCCTCAATAATGTCCGGATCACTACAGACTGATATAATTATGAAGTTTTGTCAAGCTGTTGTAATATTGTAGAGAGCTTCCAGTTGAACCGGTACTCTCTGAGCTAAGGGGCCTGCGTCCATGGCTTAGTGGTCAGCGAGTGCGCTTTCTAAGTCTACTTTGATGTACTGTTCACTGGATCGAGTCTGTCTATCGATCCTCAAGTATATGAGTGAGTCACAAGATGTGGCTCCGGCAATCGCGGGTGTGGTTTTTATGAGGTTTCTTCCCGGTTTTCCACCGTAATAAGCCAAGGAGCAGTGTGAAGTGGGCAATCCGTCGTCATATAAGTGAAATACCCTTGAGTACAGTATTAAACCCAAATCAAACAAACAAACAGAGCTAAGGGCCAACACAAAGCCTGTTTGTCTGCGGTGTTATTGTATTGTATATTGTGATAGTCCTGGGATGTCTTTGTTCATTGGCTTGGATGTTGCGGGTGGTTTCTGTCACTCATTGGGCTGTCACAACATTACGTGAGTGAAACAAGCAACGCTACAGGGCACACGAAGACCATTCGAAAGTCTTATCTTTGTTTTGTATCCTGCCATTGCCTGTTGTTTGTGACGTTACCGGCGATTGCTTTCAAATAAAAGCAAATCGTCACTTGATAATAAAAATATCATGTTTTGTTAAGGTAAGTAGGCCTAGCGTTTTGTTTTTTTCGTTTGTGCCTCCTTAGAAAAATTATGTGAATGTTACTAGTGGTATTTATTATTTTGCTGCTCTGTTATGTTACATCAACATTTTGTTTTGAGAAAACATGCACAATACTTGTCAATAAAACTTTATTGTGATAGCCTATATGTAAGCCTTTAATATTATCAATGTTCAAATAATTTAACAGTATTTTCTTTATTTTGGGATAACCCCTTCTTTGAACAGTTTCTAGTTTGGAAAATTTTGTTGAAAAAAAAAATTCTGAAATATGATCTGTTCAAACTAAGAAAGTGATATTCCAATATAACGAAAATACTGTTAATCTTAACTTTTAAAAGACACAAAAATCATTCAAAAAATTTGTTTTTCGTTTAAACAAGACTGATGGTTGTGGGGAGTTTCTTGTTGCCCGATGGTCTCAGATCCAAGGAGCAACCAGAAGTCTATCAGTGTCATGAAATTTTTGTCTTGGGTCTTGCCTTGTCTTTGTTAATCGCCAGTGACACCAGGGTGGATTCCTTCGCCCATAAGACTGGCACGCGGTAAGACACAAGTCCTCAATCAAATAAACAGTTAACCAAGTAGGGTGGATAGCCATGTACCCTTTTACCTTGGTTCCATACCTCACACGATTCTATAGAGCTTTGGGAACATTATGTTTTCCTGGCCTGGTAATTCTATGTAAAAAAAACATCCGCAAATTTCCTCGAAAACAGCTTGCGTGTCAACTTTCTGGTATCCTGCGTTAACAACCACCTCTTAATTTTTTTAATTTTTATTGAGAAAGGTTACTGGATTGGTTGTGTCAGCTTCTTATTATGTAGCATTATTTATGGATGTTTTACTGTAAATGGAAACAAAGTTCCATCTGCGGGATAATAAAGATTGTGTTTGTTTGATTGTGGTTAAATGTCATGCTCAAAGGTATTTCACTTATATGACGAAGGATTTAACACTTCAAACTGTTCCTTGGGTTTAATTGGACTATTGCAGAAACAAGCAGCCAACCAGAAAGCCGTTAACACATCGACAAAAAACAGTCGTGACGCCACTGCCAATAAACACATCTGTGATGTCAGGGCTCGTTAGCGTACGAAGATCGTGCGCATGCGTGTATATTACATACACTGTCTAGGCCCTACTGATCATCCTGTGTTGAGACCGCCTCTTCCTTATTCTAAGAAAGCTCCAATCTGCATGATTGGGTGCGCGGTAAAGAGAGGACATTCAAAAGTAGCTGGTGTATACTCTATTTAACTCAGGTTTTTTCAATCTATTAAGGGGAGGAAGAGAGGTTTAATGCAACGGTCTAATTTTCTGCTTTGCCTCTGGAAAATGCATGGCGGTTTTCTGGCACCCAATTCAATCTACAACAAGAGGAATACCGCCATCGAGGCTAGCACGATGAATAGGGCTAATTCCTCCGTCTTAGCCCTACGTCCTTCCTATCTCAACCCACGGTGACGGTTTGAAATTGATCCGCCGCTATCTACGGCCTCTCAAAAGGTATCTGATTTTTTTCCGATACAAAAGTCACAATAATCTAACTCCTTCTTTCTTTCCTGACGTTTAAATAAAACTTTATTTGAAATTCTCGACCCAGTTGAGACGTAAGTTATCTCCCTTTGCAATAATAAGTTTGAAAACCGTCAGAAAAGAAATATGGCAAGTAGCTAAAATTTAAGAAAAATAAAATATACCTTTTGAGAAGCCGACGATAGCGGCGGATCAATTTTCAACTCTCACCACGGGTTGAGATAGGCGGGACGTAGTGCTAAGACGGAGGAATTAGCCCTTTACATTGTGCTAAGAGGAGGCCAGCCTACCAACCGAGTCGTGTTAAGCAGCACTTAAAAATATCCCGCTTGGACATCGTTCGCTTCGACATACGCCTTAATGTGAAGTTCAATGGTAAGTAGAAAGGAACTTGTGATTATAAAGCCTATTCCTCACCATGAAAATATTCCAAAAAACACAATTGATTTTACATAATATGTAAGGCGTGCAAACAGACAGCTCAAATCTTAATGTGTTTAGAACGTCAGCTTAAAACATATCGAGGAGAGCGAGTTTTTTCATTTCTTATTCTCTATAGTTCAGAAAATTCAATATCTATCCAGAGCTAAAACTTCGATTTCATTCTTGTTTACATTGTCATTGTATGCCAGCAAATTTTGTACTCTGTAAGCCTAGTGCAATATTCTAAATAAAGTCTGAATATTTATGTCTTTTGTCCGCTCTCTATTTTACAAAAAACTTAAATGATATTTCAATGCCGTTTCTGTTTTTTCAATGTTTGCTGTAGTTCGTCACTCCAATAACCATCGGTCGACCGATAGCTATACCACAGCCAGTTCAAACTGCTAGTTGAACTGATCACAGGCTATTTTATATTTACTTTAAACCTTTTTTGTTTAAATCCGCTGATTAAATGAGATGGTTGTGCCGAGGATGGCTATAACAGGGTAAGTGCGAAGGAATCCAAGCGCTTCAGACTGCTGTTGGTCATCTAAGGCCGCGGCCGACCAACTGGCTGTCTGAAAAACAGCTTTGTCGTGTTAACAAGTAGCACTGAAAGTCCCAGGGCAACCTGCGTTCACTAGTTCCCGCCGGCCAAATGTACAGAAGGAAGACAGGTGGTTCGTCTCTCTCCGTAGTGTTTTTTTTACCTATTCACAACTCGTTATTTCTGAAGATGATTGGGCAGGTGGTTGGAGGGAGCTTCATGTTGACCTGGTGCTCTCAGAGCTAAAGGGGAACAGGAGCTGATTTGATTGCGTTCAGTTGTTGTTCTATATTTCTCCCTTCTTGCCTTTGTTTGTTGCCAGTGGTGTTGAGGGTGGTTTCCAATCAGCCAGTCACTGAGGAAAATTTATATCGACAAATATTAAACTATTACTTACGTGTTTTTGTTTAATATCCCCACTGACGAAATAACTGGACAAAACCAGCACAGGTGATAGGACAATGGGTTTTTATTTCGATTTTCATTAAACATGTACAATTATGTTGGATAGCCAAAGTGTGACAAGCAAATAGAGACAAATATTGATATCAGTGAATGCAAACAAAATACTCAATTCTGTAACATTTATTGCTACATAGAAAGCCTTATTGAATCGACCAGAAAACACAATGACAAATCGTTTAGGGAGTTGTCAATTTATTGTGATGTTTTTCTATCACGGACGGAACAACCAACCAAATATTCCGTACCACACTTTGACATATTGAAGAAACAAGCAGCCAATCAAAAAGCCGTTTACACATCAAAGTCGACAATAAACAATCGTGACGCCACTGCCAATTAACTCATATGTGATGTCAGGGCTCGTTAGTGGGACGAGGATCGTCAGTGTATATTACATATATTGCCTACTGATCATCATGTGTTTAGACCGCCTCTTCTTACTCTAAGAAAGCTCCAATCTGATTGGGCGCTGTAAAGATAGGTCATTAAAAAGTAGCTGATGTATACTCTATTTAACTCCGGTTTTTCAATCTATTAAGGGAAAGAAGAGAGGTTTATTCTGCCAATAACAGACTTAACGTCCAATCAAATTCCCCCCAACATATCCAATACTTGTTACAGGTTACCCAATTGGCTGATCAATCTGTCAGAAGCAGGAGAAAAAAAAACAACCATTCTCTAACCTATCGACAACATGTAACAGGCAATCCAATTGACTGCCACAACTGTCTAATAAATAACCAATCAAATTCCCTGTAACATATTGATAAATGTACATGGCCAATTAAATTGGTTGTTGGGTTTGGACAGTAAATTGCACAAGGCCTGTTAATTGAGTATCACGTGATTCATATATCATATATGATTTTAAAGCAGTCCAGTGACACGCTGGAAAAACTAAGACAATCGGGATAGCAAAATTGAAAACAAAAATGAGATAAATGGATACTTAAACTGATATCGCTGCATTACAACGAGCGTATAATATTTAAAACTAATGTCCGCGTTAAAGTGCTTGCAATTGTGATACAAAGCAAAAGGGGCTCTGCTACAAGAACATTAGCACATTAAAATTCAAACAATATATTACATGCAAGCGCACGGTGTTTATACGTAATAAAGCAAAGCACATACAGATATACGTGCACATTTCTGTGTTATATATAGCCTATGTATCTAATTAGCCCTACAACAAGCTCTTCGCAGCGGAAAAGGATAAACAAATGGGTTTTCTATACAAATTGACGTCGTTAACTTTAGTCTTGTACAATTATATTTATGGTATAATGACGTGTGGTTATGTACATTACTCTGTACAATTCACAATAATCTGATTTAAAAATAACCCTTAGGGAGCAGCTCTTTTGTTGATCATGTAGATAAAGGCGTTTTGATAGGCTGTATTATTCTGCCCAAAGCAGAGATAACAGTGCTGTTGATCTGCTTTCAGCCATACTGGTTAATAGAACTATTGCACTAGTATAAACAGATTGCATTTGCAACATATATAACTAGAAACGTCATCCCAAATTCATTTGTAAATCACTAACATAAGGTATTGCATGTATAACATAATTTGAAGAATCATCCCAAATTCATTTGTAAAGCACAAGGTATTATATAGGTAACATAACTTGAAGCGTTTTCCAATTTCATTTGTAAAGCTCTAACAAAAGGTATTGCATTAATAACATAAGTTGAGGAGCGTCATCCCAATGTAATTCATAACGCACTAACCGAAGGTATTGCATTTTGAACATAACTTTATGGGTGATCTCAATTTTATTTGTAAAGCATAAACAGGAGGAATTGCATTTCAAACGTACATGAGGCGACATTTAATTTCGTTTATAACACATTAACAAAAGGAATTTCGTTTGTATTTATAATTTGAGGCGTCATCACAATTTATTTCGTAAATCAGTAACGAAAGGTATTGCAATTGAAAACTTAACTTGCGGCCTCATCCCAATTGCATTAGTAAACAGTCAACAGAAGGTATTGCATTTGTAAACATAACTTGAGGCGTTATCAAAATTTCATTCGTAAAGCACTGACAGAAAGTATTGCGGCTGGAACTAATTTGAGGCGTCATCCCACTTGCGTTCGTAACGCACTAACTGAACGTATTACATTTGTAACATAACTTGAAGCGTCATCCCGATTTCATTCGTAAGGCGCTAACAGAAGGTATTGCATTTGTAGCATAACTTGAAGCGTCATCCCAATTTTATTCATAAACCAATAACAGAAGCCTTTGTAATGTAACTTCATTCGTACAGCACTTACCGAACTTATTGCATTTGTAATATAACTTGCGGCGTCATCCCGATTTTATTCGCAACGCACTTACCGAACTTATTGCATTTGAAACATGACTTGAGGCGTCATCACAATTTAATTCGTAAAGCACTAAAAGAAAACATTGCATTTGTAACAGAACTTGAGGGGTCATCACAATTTAATTCGTAAAGCATGCACTTAAAGAAGAAATTGCATTTGTAACATCACTTGAGACGTCATCACAATTTAATTCGTAAAGCACTTAAAGAAGAAATTGCATTTGTAATATAACTTGAGGCTTCATCAGAATTTAAATCGTAAAGCACTAAAAGAAAAAAAATGCGTTTGGAAATAAATTGAGGCGTCATGACAATTTTCATTCGTAAAGCACTAAAAGAAGAAATTGCATTTGGAATTAATTTCATTCGTAAAGCACTAACAGAAGGTAATGCTTGGAACATATGTCTCATGTTACATGGCTGCAACTAGAGCCGCATTAAGTCCTTCAGATCACTTAGAAGATTTTAGTGTCATTCAAAATTTAAACAATAATAAAGAATAAAAATAATTATATATAGATATTATAATGGAAACAAACCTCACTATGGGATGCAATGTTTCCTTTTAACTGTTTGTCGGGCTTAATGTCCTTATTGTCCTGAGTATGTGTTTGTTGTGCTTCAATAATAACGGATAACGTGCCGATTTTCGGAGCACTAATTTTCTATATTTCTTAAGAAGAAGTTTCTATTTTCAGCACCAAAGTTTGTGTCATTTCTTGATTTTCAAAACTTTTCCCGGCTCTTTCTAAACTAGCTATTAATACGATTGAAGATAAGCTAACACGCATGCGGAGCCTTTAACTCGTCTTGGCCCTGACCCTCGGATGTTAAGCGCGATTAATGCCAAATGAAGAGATCATGTATCAGTTAAACGTCCGTCGATTTACGGGAATGTGTAATACTCTTTTTACTTTCTTTACCAAGCTACCTATGGGATCTTAACTTAATATAGAACACATATGATAGAACATTTATTTTCTTGGGTTGTCTTTATTCACAACTAGCTATAATAAATTGACTCGAAAATCACAAATATGTCAATTTGACAAATATAATCAGCAAATCTTCCAATTTGGAAAACGGATTAATATTTAAAATATAAAAATTTGGATCAACTGTTAACATAGCTCTTAGCATTAACAACTGTTAATTACATAATGTGTCCAAAGTTATAAAAAAAAAGTATTCGTGGATTTTTACAAAGTAGTGTTTTTCGTCGCTGGGCGTTTTGCCTCTAGGTGTGTATGTGATGTGTTTTGTGCTGTTGTTCACATATTATTTGACTAATACCAATGTCATTATATAAAACAGCACTGCTCGGGAGCTCGTATTCCCACAAAACAATTGTTATACGTGAAAAAAATCAGTCATTTCTCCAACATATAGTTCTTCTATTGCACTGTATGTACAATATAATGTTAACAACACAATAGAATATTGTGTCCACAACTACGACAGGTCGTATAAACTTCATCAATGAAATAACACATCATATATCTGATGACAAACAGGAAGACACAAGAACAAACGCCAATATGCACATATCTTACAGTATAACACAGAAAACATTTATGTCATTTTAACAATATGAATATATCTTATATTATAACACAGATAGATTTATAGCCTTTTAACAATGATGTAAACAAGATTCCAACCGTTTTAGCATTTACTTTCTCAATACATTGATTTTTTTTTTCTGGTTTGTTTTTTGTCTTATAGACTTGTTTTTATGCCAAACCTTCCAAACTGACTTCTTTCCCACTTGTAGGGTGTGTTAAGTAAGAGCGGTCGTACATGCAGTTCCAACCGTTTTACTGAGACATTCCCTCAAACTTTCCAAAGATAATTCGTGAATCCAAACCTAACAACGTGGAAATATCCAAGACGGTCAAACTACAAACAGATATAAACTTAACATTTCACCAGTTACACGATAAAGGCACATTTTTATGCATGAAAGCCAAGCTAAATTACCAGAAGTATATTAACTAGAAGTATGCAACTGCCGTATAGTAATCTCCACAGCATCGTAGACCAGCAAGAAACGGTGACGTCACATTTCAGACCTGTGTCTTTTTAGTTGTGAGGAACTCTCGGACATTTCGTCCCTGATCCGCCACTGCCTATAGGAATTGTTTTCGTTCGGACGACTGGCTTTATATTTGTTGATTTAGTTTCTGTTTATGGTCAATTTACAAGCACATATTGCAATGGGTAAATGTGTTTCGTTTAGTAAGCAACATTATGATCAGGGAACACCAGAAGTATCCCATAATGCATCATTTTTACACTTGCGTTCTTCTGACTTTTCTTGTGTGCCACGTCACATGATGCGTTATAAGACGTGGCTCGGTCCCCAATGCGGGCTAGCTTATCTATATGGCAGTTGCATACTTCTAGTTAATAGACATTTGATGTTACTTTATAAGCCTTGCATCCCACAGTAAATCTACATGGACCAGTATTAATCTGGCCACCCTCCATGGCTTCATGAATAGGCTGTGTAAGTCTCCTCGTGTTATCGGAGTAGAGATTTTACGGGATTCTTTCACGTCCGTGTGCCTGACAAAATTTTACCAAACTTAAATCGAAGCGGCGGACTTCTATTTCGATTTTTAATTAACAACTAGAATGACATTATTCGCCATATAATCCTACCTTAATAAAAGAACTTTGTGACAGATATTACAATATGTAAGGAGAGTTTGACCTTTGAAGCCGAAATCATGATTAACCGTCGCTAAGAGATTTTTTTTTTTCTCTAAATTTAAATACCCCCCCAAAATCTATTGCCGCTAATATTTTCCTATTTATCAGAACGTAAAACAGATATATGTATTAAGTGTTACCGGCATGTTTTAATGTTGTTAGCTTTCTTGCATGTAAACCTCCTGCAGTCGTAGAGCCTTAACTAAATGCAAATAACTAGTATATAACTCAAACCAAATCAACTGAGCAGTGAACAGTATGTTATATGTCCCGATTCATTGCTTCCACGCAATATGCTTTCACGATTTTAATCAAATGCTCCGGATCGTGTTTCGGTTCATCTTCAGACACAGGCAGAAATGGAAGAGAGTTCAAGGGAGACAACTATGGGTAGAACAATACCCATACGATCAAACCAACTTTTCTTTAGGTTAAACTTTGGAATTCGTGAAACCAAACCCTGCTTTTTTTGTACAAATACTTACAACCGATAAACTGTCTATGTATCTGTAGCATAATCACCAAACCTGATGCCACGAAAATGGTCCAAATAATTCAATGGTTGACACATTTTTGTTATACTCTATCTTTCTTCCTTCCTCGTGTTAATACAAAGTTACCTCCCTTGACAGACAAGATCTTCACGCCACGTAATTGTTGTCTCCCTTTTTCTGCAATTGATTATACTCTACAACTTTATCGTGATTGTTTCCCTCTTTTTGCCTAGACAACTCTTCCTCTCTGCGCTTCTTCCTTGTAAACAGATCAATACGTAAGTGGTTGTGAAATACAGTTAGTAACTATTGTAATGCATATATACACTCAACTTTCTTAGATTTCCCGCTGGTCTAAAAGACTTTGATAGACCAAAAGCTGTACGTCGTCTGCACCAGTTTCACTTGACGCGTTCTGTAACGTCAATGTACGCATATAACTGCAGATTTGAGAAAGGAACAGCGTGAAATGGCCAGTCCGTTGTCATATAATTGAAATATCTTAAGTACGATATAAAAAAACCGAATCAAACACATAACGAATCCGTGTGTTTACCAAACGGAACAGACAGAACTACAATCGTTGAAGTAAGAAAATCAACTACTAATTAAAATTCATGAATCTTCGAGGGATAAAAGCGAAAAAGCTACAATATAACAAAAAAATAGGATCAGTCATGTAGCTAACGACTTCATATTATTTCCTTCAATGGAAATTGAAGGAAAAACTGCAACCAATGGCAAAGGAAATAGACTGAAGGAGGCAATTGCGATAAGTAATGTCATGAGTGACTTAGGCGTTTTCAATCCTATTCTCGCGAGAGTTTCTATAGTGGACGAGACTATAAAGACAACTGTCTCGACGTAGGAAGTAGGATTGATTTTATTTTAGAATGAGGCGCTTTCTCTATCTTGATCTTTTCGCCCTGTTTTTTCTTTTATTTTTATGTACAGAGGACATTTCCGGTCATATCATATTAAACCCATACAATATCATTATAAATCATTTATAAACCCTGCTTATCGCCACAAAAATAGTTCGTCACTCGTTACACCGACATGAATATCGTTAAACAGTTTCTGTCCAAATCCCCAATTTGATTTTTGATTTTGGCTAATTTCGTTATAACATGGAAATCCAAATACGCTACAATTAACTTATGTACTATACAGTAATGTAAGATATTTTTCGTTATTTTGGGGTAACACTTTCTTAGTTAGAACATATACCTGTTCAGAAAATTTTGTAGGTTGAAACCCGTC
>JARFOD010152229.1:0-26369 GCA_031763545.1 Mopalia muscosa | reverse complement strand
CCCAGCGTCGAGATAGATAAAACTTGACTATGTTATTTACAACAGGGGTGTTTTGACAATCAGTTAAATACAGGTAGCTACCGGGAGAGGATTAACGGTCTGACCACTGTGCATATACGCGTATCAACGTTTTCCGTGTATTGTATATTGAGCACTTATTGACTGACGCCGCATGTGGTTGATTGGTGTTAGCCTTTTCAGAAATTGATCCCAGTTTGAATGGAATTCAAATAACAATTGACACGGTCAGCCCTTATAAACTTTATAGAAAAACTGGTATATTTCACAATATTTATTCACAATTATTTGCGAAACATACATAGAATGACTCAATTCGATATCATAAACAAATTGTGAAAAAAACTAGATTGAATTACTTCAAAGAACTGAGCATGAAAGAGATAAAACTGTCGTAAAATAGATCAGAAATACATTTTACCCGTTTTCTCTGCTTTCATTGTTCAGTGTACCGTACTTGGGAAAATGCCTACTCCTCAGCTGTTTTTATATCTACAGAACTGATTTTGTGCACACTTAATCTTAACATATAAAACTAAAAAATCGATCATTCAGATTCTTAATATCTTTTTCCGTTTCTTAGATAAAGTTATAAGAAGTTGAAATTTCATTATTTTGACTCATTTGGGGATTTTTGACTTTTAACCCAATATTACAAGAAAACTAAGACAAACAAAAATAACACTGAATCAAAGTTTTTTGGTTCACATAATGTATTATACGTTGGTGTAAAATTGAACAGTTGACGTAAATAGTGTAAAAGAAGAGAGCAATTTAAAAAATAGGTAGCAAAAATTTACTTTTACGCAAATAATTTTTTTCTGTAATTTTTAGGAATAAATAATTTACTTATTATCGTTCTGCAGAAAAAGGCGATTCAGAATACATATACATGTGTTGCAAAATTCAGAGTAGTTTAGAAGTAAAACGGCGAAAAGTAAAAACACTCTGAAGGTGGGTTAGAGTAGCCTATCCTTATAAAATGATCATTTCATGGAGTCTTTAACAGAGGATGTTCGAATAAGTATGTACCACTTATAGTATGTGACCAAACAAGCTGAATATACTGGAATGGCTAAAGGTTATCGTATGTCGGGTTAGTTTCAGCTTAATATTACTCTCTGATTCAATAAAGCCAAATCTAAAAGATCTGACAAGACGGCCTTCTAAAAGGTGTCGGTTGTTTTGTAAAACCAAAAAAAAAAACATGTTTCAACTAAATGTTGAAAATTTCTCAAACTAGCGAGTCAGATGTGACGGACCGCTAGAACTTGTTACTTGTTTAATATAGAACCATGAATTTGTCTATATATGAGATTAATTGATAACACCTGCAACATACATTACTAAGTGCCCGTTAACATGCATGGATTGATTCAAGATTTGCAGGAAGCTTAGTTAAAGATGTAAGTAGACAACGACCCTTCAAAGCCCGGCCTAATTGAGCGCTGTTCGGTGCCTTTGAATAAAATGTCATTGCGGGAAACAAAAAATCCGGGGCCATTTTAGATTTTAATCACATTGTTGAGTCTTATACATTCTTAATATGTTTTCGCGTAGCCTGAATCCTCGCTGTCCTTTCGTAACGTATATCAAGGGAAACAACTCGATCCGACGAACGTTAGATGATGGCAGTTATTCCCCTTAAATTCTTTGACGTTTTTAAACCTCTGGAACATCCAACCACAATCCACCACTTCGCGAGATTATTCTGACAGTGTCGTCATTAGTGCAATCTTGGAGATTGGCAGTTAATGAGCGAACACTGTCACATAATGCAGAACCAATTCTGAACGTACACAGGTTTTTTGTACATTTATGAGCTGAAATATTGTATGGATATTGATTTAAATTAAAATATAGACTTTTAACAGATGTATCAATCTCATTAGAGTATTACAACTAAGCAATTATCTGGCATGTTGTATTTTTTCTGCAAAGATTGTAATGATCATCGGCCCATATATATTATATTAAATGTTATTGTAGAGAAATAAAGTTTTGTTTAACTTAACCGGGAATTCAACTAGAGTCTTTATTACAGATTGTACAGCAGACATAAATCTACTTCTCTCTGATACATAGGTGCTAAAAGACTTATTTGATAATAGCAGGCGGAGCTGAGGAAGTTTTTGCCTACTTAATAATCAGAGTGGACCAAACTGAACTTCGGTAAAGTGTCCTCCGACATCCGAATCTTAATGTTAATATCTCTTTGAACTCAAGATTTGTAATTCACCATAAACAAATTATACACGCCTTAGGCTCATAAATACCTTTATTTTTGGGAACTACAATCAATGGCATTTTACTAAACTAAGCAAAAATTCTGAGTGTTATGATCCGTTTTTTTTTTTTGTTGCTTTAATTGTGTCCAGAACATAAGAAAGGGGTGATTTAGCTGTCTGTCACGCAGTCTCTCCCTCCCCCGCTTGTAGTGTCCTCGCCGTGGTCTGTTTTAACGGTCTGTCACGCCGTCTCCCCCGCCCGCCTGTAGTCTCCTCGATTTGGCCTGTTTTAACGGTCTGTCACGCCGTCTCCCCCTGCCAAGCCTAGCATTAAGGAGTGTCAGAACAAACGTTGTCATATGATAAATATAAGACCAGTTGATATATTTATCTTCTGTGTTATTGACACACCTGGAACCTCAAACTGACCAGAGGAATATTGTTCCCAACCACAACATATGTGTTCTAATTGGGCCTATTTCCAGCATAATTCGTGCTGAGAGCATTCCGTCTCGTATCGGAGTGTCCAATTAAAGCCGAGCTGTATAGATTGACACTGCCTGTGAAGGGAATACCGAGAGTAAGCTTACCTCTTCATCACATACTTCACACATTTCACTGTGTGTTTATTTGTTCAAGTAATGAACTGAAACCGTGTACATAAAGTGTCAACCACAAATCATTTTTCATGGCTATACAGTCTGAATAAGTGTCAAAACACCAACACATGGTCATTGAGTCTACATACACCTTTTGTCATAAAAATGTAAGTAGGCTATTGGGAATACGCATTTGTTCACATAGCCGATGTAAAGGAAGCTTTTAAAGTGAACTGCTGTCTTTTTATCAGTATTTTGTGAATCGTCAGATAGTCGCGAAAACAGTGGGCCACACTGGCTCATTTTTAAAAAAAATTAATGTTAATTGCATTTTAATAAACTCAGTAAAAGTTCTTCTTTGTTCTTGTAAATATTTCTTAAAAATAAAACATGTTGAATGCAAAAAATCAGATTAATTGTTTATTATGAGAAAAACTCTATACTTTTTTATGAAGAAACCGTGTATCAAACATTGAAGCATGACTCAATTTATCGCGAAATAAATTTTTACGGATCACATTTTTTTTAACAGAGAGCAGTATGAAATATTAATATGATTGGCTTTGTTCACGAAATAGGTCAGTGTCGATCGCGTATTCGCGTGAGGTCATATCGAGTAGTGCTTCACTGATCCGCCAAGTCGCTAGCCAACCACAGTCAGCTAAGACTGGTATGGAGTTATTATGTATGAGCAGCTGTCGGCCGCTAGGGGGCGGTATACTGTCACTAGCCAGATGAGAGCAAGGCGTATTTGAGACTGGCATCAACAACATGGATATGTTTTAGCGGAGTTAACCTATGCTCGTGATGATTCTGAAAGAGAAGTTTAGTGTTTTGGTTAGTTCTCTCTGTAGTCAAGTACAGAGACGTAATGACAGTGACAGGACTGGCAAACAATGTGTTACTTAGGCTGTGTGAAGGGCGGTGTGCTCGCATGGCACACTGTATTGCTGGGCTTGCTCTGTTTTATCAAGCCCATGTTATCATGTCCCTCAGTTTGCTTCTGCAACCCGATCACTCAAATTACTCACTGCTCAAGAAAAAATCTACCTTTCATCCCAGAAGGAATACCTACAACGACTCTACATCTCAACCTCAATTTAAATATTTTTGAAAACCATAAACTTGTGAAAGAGAATTTCACAGCGTTCACAGCGCTGGCACACCTGTATTTAAGCGGCTGTGGTATCGAGGAGATAAGCGTGGGGATGTTCTCTGACCTACAGAAGTTAGAATGGCTGGATTTAAGTGCCAATAATATCATTCAAATTGAGGATTATACTTTCAGTGGCTTAAGTTTAAGATATTTGTTTCTCAGTGAAAATGTTGGATTGGAAATTTCACTGAAAGCGTTTCATGGATTTGAGACCACGGGTCTTTACATACATAAATCAAAAATGAAAGATATTAGTTTGGAGTCGATGAAACCACTTAATGGGACTGTTCAGTCGTTATGGCTAGATGAAAACAGTTTTGAGAAATTTAATATAGAATGGCTGTATTTTTTCCGCAGACTGAGTCATGTTCGTCTCGGACATAACCCTTTCCACTGTAACTGCGAATTGACGTGGTTATGGGATTTCTACTCAACAAATAATTCCATTTTTGCAGCTGTCAGTCCTCCTTCGTGTGAAACTCCTCCAAAACAAAAAGGGAAATTTTTCTCTGAGTTGACCAGGGATACATTTAGATGTGGGTTGCCAATATTGAGTAATGTAGATATAGCATTGAACATTGTCGATGGACAGTTGAGCTGTGTGGCAGAAGGCGATCCTACTCCTAGTATATTGTGGGTGAATCCCGAGGGTGAGGAAATCACATTTGAACCTCTCCAAAATGACTCTATTAAAGAGAATGCGGGTGTGTTAAAAATTTACCGAGGCCCAGAATCTGTTAAAGAGCACTACAGATGTATTGCTCGAAATGCAGGTGGGGATGTGTCGGTTAACCTGGACGTAGCTTGGCCCCCTATTCCAGAACCTAAAATCATTCATGTGGATAAAGGAGCCGAGAACTCTGAACCTCCCTATGATAACTGGCAGGGAATCGAACAAAGTCAAATAGGCGATACGTCTGCCATCAATGCTACCCCTGCTAAAGAAGAGGAGGTGAAAAATTTTACCGTGGTACAGCTTGTCTGTGCCATCATTGGCACATTCCTTATTAGTTTACTGCTCTGTATTATATTGTTCCATTTGTATTACAAACATCAGGCTGATGTCATATTCCGTGAGAGTAAAGAGCGAGAGAAAACCCCTGACAATGTATATATCACATCTGATCTGGATGGAGAGCAAGCTATCAAGATGATAAACCACCATCATCATCATCATTACGCTACCCCATCAGAGACCTACGAACCACAACTTTCCCCGAGTTGAACAGCTGTAACCCTCGCTGGCCGTCCCCTTTCTATACCAGCCCGCCTATACCCGATTCAGCACATTATTTAATCCCCCCTCAACCAAACTGCAGCGTCCTTGTAACATATGTAAATCAATAGTCCTGCAGCAGTTGGATATCTCTAAATAGTGAAGCTGTTTTCGTGGATTATTAGCAAATTCCGTAATTTTATCAGGCAAATTGCTGATAGGAAAGGAAGCTCATCTTTATATATTATCTATAGTCATTGATTCCCGTAATTGTCAGCATGGATACAGTAAGAACTATCGGCTAACTGTCTGAGATCATTCTTGTTTTGTTCACTCACATTACCATGCAAAAACAAACTCCTCAGCCGTACAGTGCTACTCTTCTGTATACTCAATAATACCTTATTGATATCTTCGTTGACCCAGGTTAAGTCGTAACAATTTATAATACCTTAAGGAGATTTACATTATACGAACGCTACAACTGGTAAACAGACTGTGTGTTTATTTTTCTGTTATGTGCAATTTTAGAGTCTGCTTGGACGAGTGTTTGTGAATTATCGTGACATTGGAACTCAGTTCGTTTTCTATTATTGGATTCAATTATTACTGTATATATGATAGACGTTCTTCATGTTCTCAAAGAGAAAATAAGTGTTTAGCGAGTCAAATACAACGTGTAATTATGTAAATTCCTCATATATTTATTGTATGTGTTTTCAATGTTACTGTGCCGATTTGTTTCTAAACGTTTATATTTGAGATTTTCTCGGCATCATATAGTACCTAGGACAAGGGCTCTCCCACTCGGCACACACACACACCGCCTGCGGTACAATGCTACACTGGGCTGTTACGTTGAACTGTTTAAACAGTATCTCAATGATAATCTATAGCTTACGTGAGTTCTATTTGTGCGGACAGTGTGCGATTCATTTTCCACCTACGTAAATAGTATACGTGTCAACAAAAATCAATTTCAACAACGTCTGCCTGTGAACTGTGTCAGATCTGATGATTTCCCTAAGCCTTACCTGTGACTATGAGTTTAAAAGGAGAAAATTTAAAAGGCCTCTCTATGGCGCTGCGGGCACATCAGTCAAACTATCTCTGCTACATATCTCTATCTCATCTTTAACAAACCCACAAATATTCAAGCCTAATGTTCTGTAAAATGTTTTACCTGTAAAACAGACGCACTTTAAAGACCCGTAAAAACTCTTGATGTCAAAAATTTCAAAAGGAAACAAAATTAATCACCCAGAAGATACCCCTGTGGCTATGATATGATTTGAGTCTTTGAAGGGTTCGAATATATACAGGCGTATATAAACCTCGTCAGATGGTATATTGCTGATTATATATGTACTCATTTCAAACACAGCGCCTCCGGGTGTTAAAGTGTTGGGTAACTATCTATAAAGACGTCACAGATCATATAAGCCATAATATATAATGCCTTTGAGGAAAGAAACATTGTGATTATAAGCTGTTGGTATAGACCTCTTGTTTTACTACTCTACTAAACTAGACTGTGCATAGTGTCCCTAGGTTTCATTTTATTGGAAACAAGACATCGAATCTATGTTATTAAGTTGAACTTGTTTTGTTTTGCATAACATGAAACCAATCAAACAGGAATATGTTGTTTAATACGTACAAATTACAACAATAACGTTTTATAAAATTTCATTTGCAGTTAATTTTTTGCAATTAATCGCATCAATTAATTTTTCTAATCTATAAGCGTTTTTACTCAACAGAAATCATGCACAAGTATCGATTAGAAATTATATTTAAACTCGAAGATATTCTGTGAATTTATCTTGCTGATCAGATGTAGTATTGATTTTGGCTCATACGTTAAAGTATGAAAATAAACGAATGACTATATGTAAAAAAGTGTCTGTTGGTTTTGATAATGGCGCCAGTTTATAAAGACTGAGCTACTTCTTGAACGGAACATGTCTGCTTATCGCAGAGCGGACAATGGTGGTCACTGAGATCGATTGTACTCTCTGAGCATTGTACACGTTTTCAGCACGCAGTCATAGATTAAGTAAAGCCTACTCAGCTCAGATCTGGATTTTCCGATGGTTTCCTATTGTTAACCATGAAACAGCGATCCAGACCTGTGTTTTATACTCTAGCTTTCGTTGTGGGGGGACACATAGTGAGGTGGCTGTACAATGTAGAATGATCTGAAGCAGAGCTTGGCCAGGAAATCCTACAAGGATTATGGGAACGTGACCAACACTCCATTAAAACTCATAGCTTTGACCTTTGTGAAAAATGTTACAGGGAAAGTTAAGCTAATGACCCTCGCCATTCATGCGACCCAATAATTGTTTCTATGTTGGGAGAAACCAACTGAAATCCAACTGAAAAGTTGCACATAAATCATATGTACACAAGGTAATAGTGTAATCCTAAAATCCAAAATTCAGTTTGTAAGAAGTTATGGAAGAATCTTGTCACTGTATTTATTTTCGTTGCATTTTCATATTTTGTTAGACATTAATTTGTTTATGATTCTCTCTTTTTCTGTTTTGAATTTTTGTTTTCATTGGCTGTTATATTCGAAGAGCCTTAAAGTAGATGTAGGGCTACAGTAATTGTGAATTAAAGGAAGTAATGCTGTTTCCAGAGATTGTGAAGTGAATCTTCTGGGCAAACAACACCCTCATTGAGCAGAGCACTGTATGGGACCACTTAACATGCCGTGGTTAAACAAACAGTGTTCTGTAGTTGGCCTTAGGCTAAAATCGCCCTCCGGGTTTACAGTAATTAGAGTGCGATAGATTCTTCAGATTTATGGTACATTTCTGGTTAGTTTTTAATAGATCGAGATGGGACAGGCAGTAAAGTGGAGTGGTTTACGGCTCATAATCTTGACGGGAGGCCACCGGTCCTCATAAAAGTGTATAACACGTCTTTACAGTCATCCTGAGGCCGTTTCGTTGACCTCTGGACTATCTGTCCAATAACTCGTTCTCATCTAACGATAAAACAAAAATATCTCTTTGTTTTTGCTGGGTTTTTTTTCTTAAGCCCTGTTTTGTTTTCTAATTACTTGTAATACTGCCTTCAGGGGGGATGCATTGATAACTCCCATCTCGTCTCGCCCTGGTTAACACTTGACAGCTTATTGCATGGTCCCATAAGCTATAATTCCTACACCAATCGTACCCAGTTATTTAAGGTTTCATTACCAACATAATATAAAAACTCACATTTTCTTATTAGTATCATTAAAAAAATAAGTATCATTAAAAAACTAGATTTCCCACTTTATGTAGTGTCGTGTATGCTCTCGAAACCTTCACTGTTTGAATAGGTTTTGTGTATTTCTCCCAATATATTCTGTGAGAATCCGCACTGCAAGATTGATTGTAGAAAAGGCATGTTTTTTCTAAAGCCTCTGAGGTCATGTAGTACATATGTACACCCAAATAAACTTAGCGGATTCAATTCCGTGCATGCCCTCCTGAAGTATGATTTTACATGCATGTAAGTGTTTGATAATTGTCAAGAGAATTAAGCATATGTTTCTGATTTTAATAATCCAATTCTTTACCCAGAATTGAAATAACAATAACAGTTCTTATTCCCAGTAAACTTACAACTCAAATAAAAAGATATACATGGTGATTCAATATTTCTGTTTATATTAAAATCATTGTCAATTGTCAAAGTTTACTCTATTTTGTGAAACTCACTTTGGAAATAATGCTATATTCTAATTTCTAAAATCGAAAAGCCATATTTGCATTTTAAGTTGATTATATCTCCCTTCTACTTAATCATCCTCTGATTATTTCTTAATAACTGTTCGTCAAAATGCAGTTATATTTTTTTTTCAAACTATGTCTTTCTTTAAACATATAATTTAATTAATTCAGGATCATGGTTTTAATTTTCTGGAAAAAATTTCTGTTAACGTTATACACAGAAGGCATTTGTATAGACATGTATTTCACTCAGTCAGCTGTCGTGACAAATGTTAATAACGCTGAGGCTGGGTTCCCATAGACCCTGACTGCGGTATGTAGCTGACCATTGCAGCCAGTTATAGAAATGACCTCTTCATTCTATACCCGCATGCTATGGCCGTGTAATTAACCACTATCTGTATACAGGCTTTAAATGAACGCGCCCATTGGATCGATATTAAGGCTGCTTTCATGCACACAGCATAGATGCCTGTCCATGCTATTGTAACTTATAGGCATATTCAGATCAACTCTTGTGAATTAGACTGTTGGCCTACATGAACTGATTTGTTATTTTATTAAAAAAGATAGATATGGCAATCCAGAAACCCAATTAATCGTGAGACATGGCACAAGAATGTGATTAAACTGACCATATTGCTTGAAATATAGTAAGGTCATTTGGACCGTTTGTTGCCGATTAAAGAAGCTATATGTCGTTTGTATGCACGATACAAATTAGAAGCATCAACCTATTTACTTAACTCGGACCAAAGCATCGATTTTGTTGTGTGTCGAAATAAGATTATGTCTTGTATTAACCATTTAGACCATACCAAGCAGTATTATATAATTTACAAGTTAATTAATCTGCTGTACAATTAGGTTATTAGTTTGGGTGTATTGGGAAAGCTAGAAGTCATTAACATATAAATACATTTCTAGGCTTCCGTTCCCACAGGGTTTGCTCTGACTATATATATCAAATAAAGGCCACTGGACTTAGATTGACATTTTCAAAGAAAATGCTCTTTTGAAGTATTATATGTCTTTTATGGTGTATTAGGGGAAAACTGATCGAAAACAGTAGAATGATATATGTAGTTAGCATATGAAATGTAATGACAAGCAATATTGTCATATGGAATAAAAAATATGTAATGTCTTACTGGTTATGTGCGAAAAGCAGTATTAATATACACCATAACAATAACAGTAGTTTTCTTTCATCTATTGTGTGTTTCATCAAAGTATAGAAATCAGAAGATTTGAAACTTAAATGGCTTTGCTATAACTATAAAGGAAGAATATCGTGTGAGTAACAATTAAATAGAAAATCTTGTCTGTTCTTAACAGTTAATTAAGTTAGTAAATGAGCGCATTTCTGTATTCATTACAATCAGATATATATATGACAACTGAATGAAACATAAACAACTGCTGTTTCATTTCAATTTCTCTGTGCATGGCAAGAGAAACAGATTTGTATTTAGTTACAGGTTTTGACATGGGTTTTTTTATCGTCACTTAAATAGGACTTTCCCATGCACAAGACAAATTATTAAATTATACGATTTGACGTTATCTTAACCGGGTTTTCTTCTCAGTCCTAAAACATGGAATATACATGTACAATTCTTTAAACCCATTATGTGTAAACTAACTAAGTTATATTTCTCGATTATTTCAAATGCATTTTATCTCAAAATCGGGTGTTAAACTGTCAGTAAATCTCTTATAATTGTTCGGTGGGCGGTTGATAAGAGCTTTATATTGCCCTTGTTCTCTCAAAGGTAAGGGGCAACATTTAACCCTAGCTGCCCTAGAACTGAGGGGTAACACGAAGCCCATTGTTTGCGTGGTTTCTTTGTATTGCGTAATGTCATTGTACTGTCTGGTCTTATCATTGCGCCTTGTTGGCAGTGAAGTGCAGGGTGGTTTCATCGCGCCTTGTTGGCAGTAAGGTGCAGGGTGGTTTCATCGCGCCTTGTTGGCAGTAAGGTGCAGGGTTGTTTCATCGCGCCTTGTTGGCAGTGAAGTGAGGGGTGGTTTCTTTATCCCATGCGAATTAACCTTAAGTACGGTTTAATATACCAATTAAACAATCAATATCACTTACGAGTATCAACAGTCAACACACCTGTTTGTCACATACCTGTATGTCACCATGTAGGGATCATTTCGAATATGTTTATTAACTTTATAACAAGTACAGACAAATGTATAAGCGAAGACAACTAATTGAACAGTGGTATATTACTCTCAATGTTACTGTTACATGCAGGAGTGAAAATGTCTGACCGTTAAGATATCCAGTAAGTGCTGTTCTATATATTACTTTTATTGCTGAGAAAGGAAATTGTGCTTGCTTCCTAATTTTCCTTTTTATCTGTGTTTTACATAATTCAGTGCATCTGTCATCTGAGGCTGATGCTTGAGTATATTTGTAAGCAGCAAGAACACTCTACGTTGAAGTGTTCTCGTACGTCTTCGCTCTAATTTAATCTGTCTCGTCTCCTTAACATATTGTTCACAGAAAAGGCCTTGTTGAATTATATTTCAGTGTTGCCATAGTATCCCTGTTGTTTACCTACTTGATATAGACTTGCATTATGCATGAGCTAGACGCATATAATCTTAAAGTCTAGGATATCCTATCTGTTTTATTGTACTATGTCTCTTATTCTTTTAACTTTACTGTAGTGTTAATAATTTAATTTAAACTCTCCTTTGTAGATTTCTGGGCTGTTAGAGTCTTGACATTAGCGCACCCGCCTCTTTCAATACGAGACACAAATCATTGATACTGAGGCCATTTGGTCTTATGGATTTCTAAGGGAAGGCCAATTCTCTCTCCATCATTCATTTCCCGTTATTGCGTGCGCTAATGGGCTGAGATTGTATCGAATGGAAAAACTCTCCAGGCAGGGCTAATGCGACAAGCGAAAGGAAATAGAAATGCCGAGGAGATTAACAGCTCCCTCTAGCGGACTGAACTGAAACCAATTTGTTATGGTCACTAGGCAATGATGCTATATTAGTTATGTTTTGCAAGGATAGAGTTTCTATGTCGGATATATCGAACAATTATGCCACAGTGAATGGACTCGTGAAGGTCATTCAATCCACTGTGTTCTAAAAACTAACTGGAGATTGGTATAAAGTAGTTCCACATAGTATGCTGATAATTCATTGAATGTTCAAATACTTATAAACAATATTAAATTTTGATATATCGATGACATTGTGAGTGAAAATATACAGCACTCCTATAGTTTACAAGAGCCGTCACATTTGATAAGAAACGAACTCAAGTAAAAACTGCAACTAGTTCTCACAAAGTGAAATTTCGGTGTCAACACTTGGAGAGTAGCCTTTATAAATATGGTCAATTATACTGAGCTCCATGACGTATATTCATTGTATGATATTTATAACCATATAAGTCTCCTAACGTTGTCATTAAAACCTAATATTTCATTATCTAGTTGAGGGCTATCTATCCAGAGAACTTAATTGGTGAAGTAATATTTGACCATTAGGATATTTCCTGTTGATAACAACAGCTTCTGGTTTATTGAGAGACGACATTTTCGTGTACATGTTATAAAGTCAGCAGTCAACAAACAACAGTTTTACCATAGGCCTGTTATTTCTGTTTTCTGGAAGATAACTGCAGGCACATACTGCATAAATATAGAATAGTGCATATACTGGCATCAATATTCAGACTTTAACATTTTTATTAAGCTTTTTTAAATTAAGTAAATGAATAGAGAATGAAATTCCTTAATTTTGTTTACATTGCTTACTGTGTCTTTTTTATCTCGAACATAAAATACCTGACACTGTTGTGCTCATTAGCATGAAACATTAGCATTTGTTAGCAGGTGCATTAAAATCTGACATATATGGAAAAACGACTTAAGCATCTGTTACATGCTGATAAGCCCTGCAGCTATGCAGATTCCTAACTGTATCTACAGTGTGACCTCTCACTAGTGATCTTTATTATTTTCAGGATTTAATACCGATTTTATTACCTGAATGGCAATTCACACAAGAAGGTTTTATAGTCATAAACGTAGACTGGTACTGGTTAGCCTTTTTGACAGCCTTATATTCTCTGATATTTCCAAATGTGAAGTTAAACGCATAAATACTATAGCATCTTAAAACGAGCGTTCCGGGATTCTTAATGGGATATCATGTTGGATTTCTTGTAATTGAATGTGTTCACAAGTACATATACACTTTAATATTCTTTGCTTACTACTTTCGTCTGTTCAAAAAGTAATTAGTACCTGGACATAAGAATGTAAAGTAAATGTTTGATGTGTTACGGATAAAGTGTTATTTGTGTTATCCAGTATGTGCTGGGATTGTGATGAGGCTTAGACCTCATATAACCAGTGAATGTCATGTACTGTCATGAATAGCACAGACTAATGATCCACTTTGTTCAGGCCTGATTACTCACCCATGGGCATTGGGCTGATTGGGCAAAAGAAAATTCTTAGGCCTGGTAGCTTTTAATTTTGTTTCCAAGAGTTGTTCCTCACTGTCTTCTGTAGCCTGAAGCGGTATCGAGGAGACGTGTTCTTCCTGCTAGGAACTCGCCTGTCTAGCATCGCTCACAATAATTCCGGCTGGTTGGACTTCACCACGGATGCAGCCTCGCCTCCTCTCAGGCAGGTCAGAGAACAAAGGGCTCTCCGCTGGGAGACAAGGGATGAGAGAGGGGTGGCTGCCTCAGCTGACAACCCACACGTTTTTTCTCCACCTCATTAACATGATTTTCCCCCTCCATTTTGAACTAATCAGTTGTTGAGAAGACAATCTTGAATATCAAAGTCTCTCTCGCTTGTTGAACCGTCGCCAAAAATACGGCTTCTATTTATTAATTTATATTAATACTTTTGCAGGTAATTAAAAACAGATACATTGGTCTGACATTTTAAGCGTGGATTTATTAGTTTTCATTTTAATCATGGCCCACATGCGTCTCAGGCTGTCATAATAGTTGGAAGAAACACACCAGTACAAGTTTTTCAGGTCTAAGATTTTTAATAGAGTGAATCCTACAGCCTTTCTTTCGTGTATAACACCTTTTGTGAGGTCACAAGCGTGGATAAGTAGAAATGCATTATTCACCATATCTTTCACATGTTAAGTGTTGGGAACTGATCTGTGGGCGCGTTATTATTGTATAATGTTTCACTAAAATTGTCTGATAAAGCGGAATTAGACGGCATAAAACTCGTTAACGCATTGCTTCACATCATTAAGCTGGGTAATTCTAGACGCCATTTTGAGGGAGTTATCGCACCGAAAGAAACTATTCTCATGACGAACAAAAGCAGGAATTGAGTTAAACCATTCAATAGATTTGCAAGGATAAAGATGAATGGATTTAACTGCACTGACATTTTTATAATCTTTTAACTGTAAAATTAACTTGGTTATCATCGAAAAAGAAAAATAGAAACCAGCTACTCTCACATAGATAATTCTTCCAGAAAGTTCTTAATTTTTGTTTTGATTGTAGCAATCCAAATTGATCCATCCTGTCCAAAATTGACCAAGTTTGTATTTAAGGCAAGCTGTTACCATAATTGTTATCCAGGTTGTGTGAACGGTCCATTAAGCGAGGATCAGTAAACCAGTGGATGGCGAATAGGTTTAGTTGACCCAGGAGAGAAGACATGGGAAAGCTTTTGTGATGCTGATACATATCCCGATTTCTGGCAGCCAGTTGATTGAACAGTTTAGAATCAATCGATAGTTTTATTGCATAGTGCCTTAAACGGTTATAGGTGGACTGAAGCTAATTATTTTTGTGGCTGGCTTCATGTAGACGTCATCGCAGCCGGTATTAACCAACACACTCGTGTTGTTTTCAGCACATAATTTTTCTAAGGCACGGCACTACAATTCTGGCATGATTGAATGAAACCATATCCAGTTTGTAACGTCAGGAATTATGCCTCCGGATCGTAATACCAGCCAATAAGTCTGTGTAAATATCCAGTGACTAATTCTATAGGAGCCGCTCATTTCCGCTATTACACAGATCGATTTTTCATCAATTGCTAACAACCTCTTTACAAGGTACTTTTTAAGGTAGTCATTACCGATGTAATTGGAGCTCGTTATGCTTATAAGCAGCTCGGGAAATTGCATTATTTTTTTCGATTGATTCATAAGAGATATGAGATTGGAAATTCTTAGATAGCTGGCTATCTTAAATTTCAATGTTATCTTTGTAATTGCTAAAGAATAAGGTTAAAACTTGACTGAACTAATTGTCTGAATTTGACATTTTATATTAATACTAAATTTTATCGATACCATTCCATAGATATGCTCCAGGCCAGGGTATTGTTCCACAAAGCGACCTTAACCTAAGCCAATCTTAATTACCATGACGAAACAATACCTTCCGCCCTGGTTGTCATGACAATAAAGATAAATTTAGATCACTTTGTGGAACGGGCCCAAGAACTGGAAATCAAAACGTCTTTTACCGATTACTTCTGAAGTGGGCCTCCAAGGTAAACAAATGGCCGTTTTGAGGCGTATTTTTAAAAAATGTCAACTCCATGTTTATATATTCGTTTTAATTTAGTTAAAGACAACACAACTTGAGGCATCTATTTAGATATTCATGTTCACGTGCGTTTGTCTTAGTTCCAATGCTGATTAAGGTAGTTAACGTTAGTGCATGAGGTACAAAGATTGAGCAGCATCGGTATGCAGTCTCATCGCACTAAATCTGGCAGCAAACACCTGCTTGACTGGCTGACAAAGATTTTTAAAGAACCTTGATGAAAAGAAAGAGAGAGGATAGCCATGCGAGTTTTATAATTTATATAAATAAAACCTCATATAAAAGTGCCATTGGCTGAGGTAAATATATTTTATTGGCGCCCGCTCTAGGTTTAGCAAACCTACTGATACAAATATGCCGTCCAGTCTCCAAGTGTTAATATATGGCTCGAGTATCAAGGCGCTAAAGACGTGCTCAGGTACTAATTATCGTTAGCACCTGATCTTTCTATGGGTGATATGATCGAGCCGACCTCGGTTGTACCGCGTAATTTGTACCTTTTGTGTTGGTCCATGAATGGGACAGAGAGGTTTTCTTTGGGTATAATTCTCGGATACACTACGAGTTGTTCTGTGAACAACAGCCGTGTCAGACTACAACACAACCCGTCATTTAATTGTCTGTAACGTTTGTACTGACTGGTTTATATTCGACTCTCGGGCTATGGACTCGGGATAGAGGAGACGGTTTGGTAGGAGGACCGCGGTACACTCAAGAGTCTTGCACACAGTAGTCCTGAGCTCTCCAGTCTGTCCACACATGCTTCACAAGACGAGCACCATGCTTGCCCTGAAACAGATAAAGAGCTGTAGGAAAACACTCCTGTATAAATATTTATGTAAATATGTTGGTCTTACAGCCAGCTGTTAGTGCTCCAATTGATTCTATATGGAGAGAGATAGAACATCTCCCTCTTCAGCACGGCCGGAAAACATAGGCTGTACAAAAAGTCTAAACAACTGAGAAATCCTCTCCAGTTTGAAATGTTATCTATTCTACTGGCTATAGATACACTAGATTCACATAAATACACTACAGCGTATACTACGTTCCAAATATACATTGTATACTACGTTCCAAAGATACTACATTGTATAAAATCCACCAAAGTTACTACATTGTATATAATCCACCAAAGTTACTATATTGTATACTATTCGCCAAACATACGATATAAATAACAATACACTTATAATATTACATTGTATGTCATGCTCCAAAGATACTACATTGCATTGTATACTATCCATCAGAGATACTACTTTGTATACTATCCATCAGAGATACTACTTTGTATACTATCCATTAGAGATACTACTTTGTATACTATCCATCAGAGATACTACTTTGTATACTTTCCATCAGAGATACTACTTTGTATACTATCCATTAGAGATATTACTTTGTATACTTTCCATCAGAGATACTACTTTGTATACTAACCTCCAAAAGTACTACATTATGTACCAAATACACTAAAACGTTCAGAGATACATATACTTCATTGTAGGCCTATACTATCCACCATAGACACTTCATTATATACTATCCATAAGAGATATTTCATTGTATACTATCCTTCAGAGATAATTCTTTGTATATTTCCACCAGAGATACTATATTGTATACTATCCATAAGAGATACTACATTGTATACTATCCATCAGAGATATTTCATTATAGATATTTCATTGTATACTATCCTTCAGAGATAATTCTGTGTATATTTCCACCAGAGATACTATATTGTATACTATCCATAAGATATACTACATTGTATACTATCCATAAGAGATATTTCATTGTATACTATCCATCAGAGATACTACATTGTATACTATCCATCAGAGATACTACATTGTATACTATCCATAAGAAATATTTCATTGTATACTATGCATCAGAGATACCTTATTGTATACTTTCCATCAGAGATACTTTATTGTATACTATCCATCAGAGATACTACATTGTATGCTATCCATCAGACATACTTCATTGTATACTATCCATCAGGGATACTACTTTGTATATTTTCCATCGGAGATACTACATTGTATACTATCCATCAGAGATACAACATTGTATACTATGCATCAAATATATTTCATTGTATATTATGCAAAAACTCTACATTTTATACTATACTATCCACCACGCTACAACAGTACTATCCACCAACGACACTACATTGTATACTTTAATGTAACACTTCCAAAGATTTGAGTTTTAAAGCTTGCTAGAGTTTGGATAATTTCGTATGCGTTATAGTCATTTAACTCCGTCAACAGTCCACCGCCGTCCACCGCCATTACACTGTTGTGACAGGGGACTATGATCCCAGAAACATAAATTAGTGATAAAAGTGCCGATAAGCTTAATCATGTTTACCAATTATTTATCTGTCTAGTCTATTCAGAGCCCCTCTTCTCCTCCTGGCGATAACATGTAAAAACACACGCCACGGTCATGATAACAATCGTGACGAAACGGTGTTATCTAATTAGATTAACATTAGGACTTGTACATGTATAAAAACATCCACACCTAAAGCTTGTTATCAGGAAGTACGAATAAGACAAAAAGGGAAGGAATTAATAGACCTACATTTGCTGTCGTCTTTTCTTGTAAATGATAATATATAACATATTTGTTAAGAGTAAACGGATGGAGTAATGCATATAGCACTAGTTTTGTCCGGAGTTTTTATTGTTGTTTTGTTTTTGTTTTTTTGTGGTGTTTTGTTTTTGTATGCTTTGAGTTTGATTCCTTATTAAAGTCACAGATTATAGCCCTCTATTAATATCGTATGAAATAGATTTGTAAGAAACGTTAAAGCATCAAATAACAATTTACTCGGACATAAAAGTACTCTATTTTAATTCCCCAAGGAATGTGAATCTGTGAGTGTGATTTCAGTTTGAAAGTCTTAAATAGATATCGTCAGTGTTTTTAGTAAAGCTTATTTTGAGTTGTTTCATTTTGCCTCAGTCTAGAGCCTGTAACATAAGAACTTAGTTTATGCCTTAAGTCTGTTCTTTGTGCGTTCAACTCACAGCAAAGCTGTGCCGCTCACTCCAGTTGTATTATAGAAAATATGGTATTAATTATTTTAAACAGTCTACCAGCTAACCGGAACTAAGCTTAGAGCCAACACTAATAAGACGCCGTGTGAAGTTTGTAACATGTACTCAGTAATGACAGTCGGGAAATTAACCTAATCCTCAACTTTTTTACCATGTGACAACGCTTTTGTTAAAATATTCTGCAAGTCGTTCTTCTAATAGAGATGAATTTAATACGCTAAACGGATCGTTCAAAAGACAGGAATATTTTTATAATATAACATAATCTACAATAGTAATTTAAATACCTCTGGAAGTTTTAATTCGATAACCAAACATAAATCCCACTGGCACAGGTATATCGATGATTTCTAACCAATGAATCACCTCATGTTTTCATTGTAAATTTTCTGGCTAGATTTTAATCTCGAATGGCCTTTTAGTTTTAACATCCACGAAAGCTCAGTGTGTATGACAATCTTTTTTTCTCAACTTTCATTTAGCAAACACTGCTTTGGATGGAATGAACAAAAAACCTCTTCATTTATTTTTCAGTCAGGAAACATTTAATACTTAGGTTATTTAAAAAAAAATTGAAAACAAACTGTTGGAGCCAGGATCTGAGTTCGTGGGTTCAATGTGGAATAGATTAGGCTTGTTCAATTTAGTCTTATAATTATGACCTGTTCCCTAATGGACACGTCGACTCGGGGAAAACCCATGATAGAAAATAAACAATGGTCAATAAGTAGTATTTTCTACGGTCAGGTATGCCAATTAAGCACACTCTTTTATTGATACTGTTTTCTAAAATTTCCTTGTGTGTATTATAATCTCGTATAGGTTCCCTTTTGGTCTATTGAACACCAAAACCTGTATATTCACGACTGTTTATTCCTATTAGATAATTGATTATTTATTTTGCAGCCTTATGGAGCGCACACCATTTAGCGCCAAGGCTCGTCACACCAGGCATCTTTGGTTACTACTCTTGATTGTATATCTCCATGTGTGTCTAAAGCTTGGTCACACTAGGCAAATTTCATTGCTGCTGCTTCGCTCGAATATTTGCTGCCGAATTTATTCGGGCGACTGGGTGGAAACACTAGGCGATTTAAGGCGATTTCTTTTTGAAAGACCCCCGTAAATAACATAACGCATGCGCAGGTGCACTATTTTTAACATACTACAAATACGGCGGCTTCCAGAAAAAAGCGAAAAGAGTCTATATAAGCGGTTGAGGAATTCTTAAGTTTTTCGAACCATTTGCTTGAGTGGACACAACAGGCGAACGAGTCGCCGGCGATTACTAGTCGGCCGAATTGTATCCAACACACTTGATGTGCGGCGAATTCATTCGGCCTACTCTCAGTGACTGTTGCATTCTTAAATATAATAAATTCTACTTCCTACGCCGAGACCCAGGACACCCAGGACATCTTGTTTTGCACTTCTTTTATTTGCTGGTCTGTGGCTGATAGGTCGCCCCAAATATTGGTGGAAATTAATGCGCGGTGGCCTGACATATAGCGTGCGAGTCTCGTTCACTATAGAAACTCTCGCGAGAATACCATTGAGTCCATAGTAGGTGTAACACAGCCATCAGTAACATACACTTACCGATGAATGTAAATGTAAATTACCCGTTATGAAAAATAACATTGCAAATAGCTGGGCTATATTGTAGTAATTGTTTCTACATCAGGCACGCCGTTTCACCAAAAACACTTTGATCTTTATAACGATTCGATAAAAATCTCATTAAAATTTTGCAGATTGTAACTGTTAACATATTTATTATTATACCTGTAACAGGTGCGTGGAGTTTAAAATATCACAAAGGCAATGATAAATATAATGGTAATTATTTATGTGTTTATATACGTTTAGTAGCTCCTTAAAAGAACCATATATCTTTGGGCGATAATTAAAAAGGTCTAGCTGTTTTTGTTCACAAAATTGAATTTGTAATTTCAAATACTTGCAATATTACCTAAGTTTATTTGTAGCACCTGATCTTCTTCTGGCATACTGTTACTGTAAGTACCTGTATATCAGAAGAGTAACACGTGCTACGAATTAATCTTATTAACTCTACAAAGCTTTGAAATTAGTAACTTAATTTTGCGAAAAAAGACAGATAGACCTTATTAATTTTCAGCCGACGATATGCTGAAATTATTGTTCTAATACTGTATGTAGTAGCTCCATCTGTCCGGAATCGGATATGTTTTTCGTTCATTAAAAAATAAACTGCAGTAATAGGAGTCTGTAATGTTCCATTGAATGAGGTCCTCTGACGTCAAAAACGGTCCCGATTCATGGACTTTTTACTAACGTCACAATGCAAAATTGTCTGTGACGTCATGTAAAAGCCCCACTATCACGAATGTTCTGACGTCAGAGGACAGCTTTGCAAAGATAAAATTACCTCCATTGCCAACTTACCCAGACTCCCATAGGCGCGGCCTGATTGTCGCTAAGTATGTTTGCCGGGACATGTAGTTTTACAAGTTTTTACGTCCATTTTTTAATAAGTAATACAGCTTGTGTATGTGTTTTTTAAAGAGGTTTCTTCCCGTTTTTCACCGTTATTAAGTGTGAAGCGGATAATCCGTCACCAAATAAGCAAAATAACTTGCATGAGTACGACGTTAAACCTTTATCAAATAAACAAACAATCTTTGATATAGTGAGAAAGGGAGAACTGAGTGGAACAGATCTTGAGAGGGTTCCATACAGAACCATAAAGGGTTCCATCACAGCCATAGCTGATGAACCTTAAAGAGTTGAAATATAAAAAAAATTACCAAGTCAGTGCTAATTTTATTATGGAACGTCACAAGTTTTAATGGTCAAAAACAAAAGTCGCATTGTATTTAAATGTATGTGTGGGTTAGTAGATATAAAAAATCATTTTTAGAAATATATTTCTAAAAGCAATCACACTGGCACAGCGATGTAGATCAATCAAAATCGAAAAATCATCTTATGTTCTAGATAACTCCCAGAGACAAGTTTCTAAATAAACCTTAATCTCGAGTTGTGTTATGGGTAAACTACAGACATCTCGAGAGAAGGTAATAACCATAAGTATGGTGTATAAAATAGTGTTAAAAAATTTAACTAACAAGATATTTAGCATGGATTATATTTAACGAAATATATTTTTAATGTAAAGATAGATATATATTCCATTTCTGCTAATATTGTATTGTGTATTCCACTTACAGTATGGGATGAATGCATAAAAATGCCATCGCTTGGGTGCTTGAAATCATATACGTGTTAGCCCACCTGTACACTTGTAGAATGTATTATGATTTGTACTACCTACCAATTGTGCTGTATGTACCTATCTGTCTTGCCCTGTCTGTATCTTTCCATGTTGTTTTCCCCGTATTATGTGCTAAATATCACTGATTGACACCAGTAAATCACATTATGAGACAAACCCGTACTTTCATGGCGCAAATCATTCGCTCGAATGGAGTCGCCACAATTTAAAATATGTATGTATGTCTGTATTAAGATATAAATGGAAGAATAATGGACCGTACGCTGACCCTTGACGTACACCATGCCAGACACCCTATGAATGGGAATTCATGTTAACAGTATGCACAATTTATTTTATTCAATTTCAAATATGGGTTTTGTCATTCAAATCCTTCTAAAAAAAACTATGGACGCTTAATAATTTTTTTACCAGATTGTTCAACGAAGTGGATATGCAGTTTTACACCAATTAAAGGAATCAAACTGTATATAAATACACAGAAATATATCAAATAATCCATTTAAGAAAGGGTCTTATCCGTTGAAAAAATGATTCTGAAACGAGATTTATCGCTTATTATTGATATTCTGAGTATATAACTAGTTGTATACATGTTTTCTTTTTTACCCACTGTTGGCAACACTGAAAACGTACGGTAGTTACTGACGCCCTCCTGTTAGTCGTCGGTCTAAAACCGGTATAGATAAACAAGTTTCAATCCACAGGGGATACTCTTTTTTGCTGAAATTAAATAGAAAAGTTTACACTAACGCCAATAACTTTAATTGGCAATGGGATATCACTTATTCCAGCTAAATACCTTCACGAGTGCTTTTTATTTTTAAAAAAAATTTTGTTTAATGTATACAGATTGTCATATTCTATATTTATAGAAACAAATTCTAAATTTACAAACTATAAAATGTTACTATTGAGGGTATCGAAAGTTTATTTGTAATTGCTGAATAATGCATCCGGTGGCTAATTTAAGTATTACTGTATTTTTAATTGCAGCTTTATCAGGGATTTCTGAAATAAATATAGTTGTTGGGTAGCAGTGCTTTTATTGTCCAATTTTCTAATAAGTGTCACTCTCCACTCTATTCATATGGATGTCATTGCGTGGTGCTAAGATAACCCATGAGTTTTTTTCTGGTTAGCCCGGTCACTTCTTCTCACTTCCATGAAACTTGGTTCTCAGACATTTGTCTGAATACCATTCTTTTTTTTGGTTAATTTCAACTTCATGTCGTCTCTATGGAGACCGATATTGCGATCCCACACCTGCTAGACATCATTTTGCTTTCCGTTTACAATATCGACCATATTGACTGACCAGATTAATGCGGTGAAAACACAGGCAAGACTCCGTGACTCTATCAAGTCAAGGAAAGTTTTCCATATGGAGACACTTTGTTATATTTTTTTGATATCGTAGACAATTCTTTGATCAGTAGGCTTATGCGTTGCCCGTTTGGTGACCTGTTTTCGTTACATTTTCTTCTTTCATAAACCAGTGAAAAGTGTAAGGTCATCATACGGCGCATTCTATAAACACAATTGAGGATCACATACTTAGGTCTTTTGCGATCCGCCATTATCAAATTCCGAATGCGTGCTTGAAGCACTTTAACTATCCTATTAAATATGTCATGTTTATTTCTTTTCTCGTTTCTAGTTTTCCTGACAATCCGACAGACGTTTAAGATGGGGAATGTGTTTGGGGACCCTCTTTTATCGCCTTTCCAACAGAAGAAATTACTTCACGAGTTTCACACATTTTTCGGTAAGAAAACCAAAAAATGAAAAAAAATCAAAAAAAATCAACCGAATGGATAGTCTATACACTGTAACGACTGCTAGCTCGAAATTAGTGTCTTCGTACCATTCTCTTCTTTCTGCCGACTCAGCTATTTTATTGTATGCATTTAAAATATCAATAAAACTTTTACTGAGCTTAGTTCACGTTAAAAACAAAATAGCAACGTCGGAACTATTGTTAAAAATCCTATACGTTTTGGCAACGTTATAATAACGTTGTATCAACTGGTACAAACTAAACTGCTGCTGGGAAATGAATGTTGCAACACGAAGTCCTCCACGTAAATATTTACTATATGAGCTTTCGGCCCACATAGGCCTACCAGGCTCTTTCTCAAACAAGCTTGGTATCGGCTCATGTCGGAACATCCTTCGACACTTTCCGTACCTGTACAGTTATCTTGGAGGTGAATGGAAGCAATAAAATTAGACGAAATCGTGTGAATTAACCGCCGGATGTTTTGTGGGCATGCGTGGAAGTCAACCGAAGTACTCCGCTGATTTGTATAAATAAATCCCACTTCAGTAAGCCCGTTTCTGGGATAAAATAACTTTCAAACAAAACACTGCTCCTTTTTTACGTATGACTTGTTGCAAATAATTCAAATCTCGTCTGTTGTAAGTATTTTAGTAATGATGTAGCTCCAATGACGTCATTATATCAACACAAGAATAACCTTCAGATGTAAACAATAAACACCTGGATAACTCAGCTATATTATGAAAGTGAGTTACCTCCCGTGAAATTAAGCATTCCATCCGAATTAATTTACGATACGGAAATGGCCGAACTTGTTCAGTCCTAACGCATCTCGTATAGTAAATGTTTACGCAGAGAAGTCGTGGACTTCTTTTTTCATTCATCGTCAGGTCTGTTTTAAAGCCGTCGAAATAGTTTATTAATATGAATCAGTTTGTCGATTCTATCTTTTTCTAATGAAATGTTCAGCAAACAAGAAGATCCCTGTGTTATGACTTACACATGGGTGGGATATGATGTTATTATTGAAACTCTTTTTAAATTGACTAATATTGATGTTCAGTGGTATAAAAGTACATGGCGGTCTGTTTCTAGATCTTAACAAGGATGGGACATTGGAATGGAAAGACTTTGATTTGGCGCGAAAGGTAAGTTCAAGTTTGTAGTTCGCTGTTAACCATTATTTCTAAAACAAGGTCGAAACCTGCAGCTTTCGTGGCAAAGGCGATGAAAACATTGACTGGGCGAGAAAACGGCATTGGTCTATTATTAATGTTTTCAGATGTTGTTCTTTATTTGGATGCACAGATAATTTTGCGTTGTTCGTAGAATAACTCTCTGTGATTAATGAATCTGGAAATCAGTCAACAAACACTTTTGTACCAATTCGGAAAACCAAACACAACCGGCCAATCAAATCAGTGACGTTAGTCGAATGCACCTGAGTATAGCCTACGTCACCGGACTAAATATTGTTGGGGAGTATGCGTTACCGGACGACACCTTCTCTACAATAAATATATATGCAATCTATCATAGTCAACCGATCAGTGAGGTTGTCAATCAATCACAGTGTTATCTACTTCTTTTTGTAGCAAATTTGTGAAATGAGCGGCTGGCCGCTTGGTTCACAACGATACAACAAAACACAGGAAATGTTTATAGAACTTTGGCGGCGACTCCAAGATGATGGCGACACAGATTGTGATGGGAAAATAACATGTGAAGAATGGGTAAGTACTTTAAAGATTTATACTTGAGTTTCCAGGTATGACGTAACAGAGTGGCGTCCCTTTGCCAAATAACGCTGTCACTTTACGGCAAAGCAAGGTCAATAGGCGAGTTCTAACACGTGGGACGCCCATTTCTTGTCGTTACAGGAAACTAACGAATTGTTGCTGGGACACCAAATTAAACAACTGCGAAAACAATTAGGTAGGAGTGAAATCAGCAGGGCTAGGTGGTCTGTGCCAAGCTCTGAGTTAAATTGATCGAATTGACCGATCAATATATCAATCAATAAATCAATTAACCTAACTATCACCCAATCAATCAATCAATCAATCAGCCAATCAATCAATCAATCAATCGACCAATGAAATAGTCAAACAATTGTGCAATTAATCAATCAATAAATAAATCGGACAATCAATCAATGATTGATCAATATATCAACCAATCAATTAATGAATCAATTACTCAAAGCATCATTCAAAGTATCGATTAATTAATCAGCCAGTCAAATCTATTTATCATCCCATACAGCTGAACATGTGGCAAAAGTTCAACGCTAACAGTATCAAAGAAGAAAAGAAAGAACAAAAGGAGAAAGATCCCAATGAAGAAGCCTCGATCAAAATACCCATATGGCTTGAGAGATATATTGAATATAAATTTAATCTTCTGGATAGGGCAGGTAAGAATATTAAATACAGATTTGCTCTGGTAGTGCATTGTAAAGCAGGTAAGGTTATTAATTACGGATGAGCTCTGATAGTGCACTGTAGAGCAGGTAATAATATTAAATACAGGTGAACTGTGGACGTGGAAAAGGGTCTAAAAAGGAAATAATTCCATTTGGTTTTCCAATATGACCAGCCAAGCAACCAGTTTGCTAGTCTCCTTTTACAGGAATATCAAAATCTTGTACCTAAAATGGCTTCTCCTCTCTCACAAAGACCTA
>JARFOD010152218.1:0-12438 GCA_031763545.1 Mopalia muscosa | reverse complement strand
ACTACATTTTTTGGTCAAACTTTTTGCATTATCAAGATTATGAAAAGAAGATTTCAGAAAGGCAAAAAAAAAAAAAATTCGAAATTTTACCCCTGACTAGCGGTAGAGTCCTTACACCTAAGAAGCCATGGTAAAGTGATGAAGATGGAATAAGATAGTGCATTACAAAGAGTGGACATTGCTTTGAATCTACTTAGGATGGTAACCAGAACCAATTATCTCTAATGAGGTTAGCTTAAGTCTCAAATGTTAATTGTCCAAAATTAGGTCAGCTAGTGCTTACAGGCTCTATCTTCTTAGCTGACCTTATGGTTTGGGTGACTTTCATCTACACTGCAAAGGGTCATTCTCCTAAAACTAGATTAAGAATGCAACAAGAAATTGTTTTGACACATTACCTGTGGTTTGTTCCATAGCCTGGACAACATGATGTCATGCAGTTGAGAGACCTTTTCAGATGCTAACTTTTTTCTTAAAGTACATCTTTTTTTGATGACAGTGTTACATGTATCTAACACTAAAGCAAGGTACCAAGCTTTCTATCTTGTACATTTATCCATACATGGGACGAGGTAATAGGAGACAGTTTCTTGTGCCCTGGTGGTCTCAGAGACAAGAACAACACAGAGCTGATCTGTTTGTTTGGTATTTGTATTGCATCTTTTGATTGTGCTCTTCAGTCACTGTTGTTTATCAGGGGTGATAAGTTCAGGTTTCTCCAATGATTGGTCTGGCAGACCCTTATGTTAGTGAAATAACCTTTACTCATTTAACCCTAATCAAAGAAACAAATAAAAATCATCCATGATTACTTATATCTTGAGAAGTTCATGTATCATTCTGGCATAACTAATTAATGGGTAGCTGGACGGTAGCTTGTTGTTGCACTGGTGCTCTAAATCTTGGAGAAGTTTGATGTCTTATATTGCATTTTGTGATTGTCATTGTTTCTTTGAAATGTATTACTTTTTACAGCATGCTTGTATTGCTTCAATTCTTGCTGATCCAGTGACTGGTGACCTTTATAACATAAACAAAAATAAAGTAATTGAAGTTCAACAAAATTTTAAATAACCCGATTCTCAGCATCATTTTCAGGAAATAAATAAAATAACAAGACAATCACTATGCATATAATGGGTCAAGGTGTTCTTTAAATAATCTTTGGGTCAAATTCTATTGGTCTTTGGACTGGGGAATCCAAGATTTTAAAACCTTTTTTATAATGTTTTTTTTTTTTTTTGTAACGTTTGGTAACTTCTGAGATTTCATGGCCAACCTTGATTTTGTTAACAATATATTGAATACATATGCTTTGGATATATATATTGATTTGCATTTTCCTTGGCCATTTACCACTGTTTGATCAGTAATTGCAGTTCAAATACGTGTAAGAAAAATGTTATTGAGATGTGATTGCTAGTGTTTACATATCATTAGACTACACTTCACACATCATTGAAACATAAAGCATTTCCAAAGCCAATGCTTTAAAGCCACATTGCAGACTTAAGAAAGTCTATGATAGGGATGATCTTTAGTATGAGGAATAAACTTGTCGGTTATGACATGAATACTTTGTGAAATATTGATGATTGGACAGAAACCTTGTAAAAAGCTGCCATAGAGCGATTATTGATGTAGGTGGAGATTCATTGGAAGCCAGCATTCAGTAGTCTAACCCGATTCCAAGGCTTGATTGCTTGATGAATCCACAATGTCATAAATCACCAGCAGGAAATTGTGAACTCAATATTTCAATATGAGGGATTCAACTCTGATATCTCTAAAGATTAGTGCAGATTTGTCTATTGTCCTATTTTGTATGGTTTATCGATGATTGTTAGAAAAACGGCCATGTTTTAAGTATCTTCATGGCCATTACATGTACATGAATTGATAGGTATGAGGGAAATAGGAAATTGTATTTATACAAAATATTACTTTTCATTTCACATATGTTGTGGAGCAATAACATGCATTGACTTTTATTATTGCTGAACAATTTTGCTGTATTGTGAAAATGTAAATATTTTATCATTCTTATATTCTCTTGTAAGTTTCTCCTCTCCCTAAAAAAAGACCTTTATTTTGTTGATTGATCTCATTTCATTTTAAACATATTCTATGACACCCAGTTGGTCTTAAGCATTCAAGGTTTTTACTCTATTAACAACAACTTCCTTAGACTGCATTACTTTTTTACTACTGTTCTAGTTATAAACTTTAGACCTCATCATACCAGGGCATGCTTTTCTGTCCCTTTCATTGATGGTTTTAGAATTATGGACTTTCTGAAGTTGTTGTTCTAAATTATTAAATTCCTTATAAAAATCAAGAACAGGAGGAGTATGATATTGCCCTGTCCCTGCTCAGTTAAGCTGGTGCCATATACCATATTAACATAATTTACCTCCATGTAAAACTTATGTTATGGTATTTGATTAGTTGCAATTTCAACACTTCTTTTTGCTGAATGGTGTGACACATTAAATAATCGATCTCTTCTTTCCCACTGATCTCTTTGGTTCTATTCTGAATTCCATCTTGGTTCAATCAGTAAAGGCACAAATCATGATACTATTTTCAGATAACCCTTAAAGGGATTCCCCGTTTTTGCAGGATGTTGCTTGGTTGATAATGAAGTATGAACCCATTGACTAATCAAAACTTTGCAAATAAGTAGAATCCCCTTAAATCCCCTACAAACTACACCATGAGATTGTGCCTTAACTTATTGATTCTGTGCCTGCCTCTGAGGGACCTGGGTTCTGTTCCTGTATGGGCCTTCAAAGTTTCTGAACTAGAATATGTTCTGAGAAAGTAGTATATTAGTTAGATTTATTAAGGGTTGCATAATTGGAATATAAGCTTCCTGACATAGATTTGGAAAGCCAACATGTACAATTAGTGAGTCATTATTTTATTCAGAATAAAGATTTCTTTGTTTTTATGTTTTTACCAAAGATGGTAGGATTCATATTAACACATGTAGGGAGAGATTTTTATTTTCATATATATTTTTTTTGAATGTTGTTTTTCTTTTGTGTGTTTTGTTGGTTTGTTTTTGTTTATTTTTAAATTCAGTACAGTACATTTAAAACTTATAGACAAATTAATTGAGATGTGTTAATTTGTGATTTCAGACAATGCGTCAGGGTGACAAGAAAGTGCCGGCCTGGTGTCTCATCTTTATGTGTCTGTTCTCAGGCCTACTCTCAGACAAAGGTAGGAATGTTCAAATTTAGCACATTTTAAGAGTACTCAATATTATTTATAGCAGAGCAATATCGAAAATATTTTTCATTGATTATCGTGGACCTTATTCTTTATTTCAGAATGTTGAGCTGTGTTATATCTTGAAAATATATTTATATCTTTTATACACAAATAACTACTGCACAGTGTGTATTATTTGCAACAGCTTGTTTCACAGGTTCTATTATAGTTTATGTATTCCTTTTTAGCTGCAAATATAAAAAAAATAGTTTATTTTAGAGATTATTTCAGCAGTTTTAATAACCAGTGCAATATTGTCACATACGTGAAGTTCCCTGACGTATGACAAACACCATTAAATAATTAAATTTATAAATTAAAATATCAGGACTACACATCCTTCACATTATGTTCATGGACATATTCTTTTATTTTACATTAAATTTCTTAAATAGAAGATTTCTCTTTTATTTATTTCCATCTGCTTTTACTTTTTCAAAACAAAAGAAAAGAATTAAACCACATAGACCTAATATACTTTTCGATGAATTATTCAAATATGAAGATGTAAATTGCTAATTAATTTGTCCCATTCATTGGCACATCATAAAGGATATTGAAAAGCCTTGTAAAACGTATGCTGGGGATTATTTATTACCTTTGACGCAACCCTAGAACCTTTTTTGTAATTACCTATGCTAACCGGTATATTACTGAAATTCCTTGGAGAAAATTGTGTGAATAGATGGAAATATTTGAAAGCGATAGCCTCATTTGAATATTTACCCTAGGTGTATAGTAATTATAGGATAATTCCCCTGGGTCATCGATGTAACGAAATATTTTCTAATGAATCACTTTACGCATATCCTTCGACCAGCATTGAGATATAGGTCTTTATCTTTGTTAACATTCTGGATACAGATCTTGTTTTGCTGTTGATAAGGTGTTGGTTGCCTTAAAACTTGTGTTTCACACTAACACAGTTATTGAACACATTTTCTGTCACTTTTACCTCATATTGAATTGTCAGTACCATTAGATAATAGTTTAAAATGCTAATGAGTTGCTTGAACTCTCTGGTTGAGCTCTATTTACACATTATATATTGAATTGTCAGTACCATTAGATAATAGTTTAAAATGCTAATGAGTTGCATGTACTCTCTGGTTGAGCTCTATTTACACATTATCCTGAAAGAATTTCTGGAATTTTAGTTTACCATCAGCAAAATACTTCACAGTTTAAGGTTGTGGTTTGAGGTGTGGTTTTGTTGATGGAGCACACCACCATCCTATAAATGACATACATTTAAGGATGGCATTAAATACCAATCAATCAATTTATTATGGCAGATCATGATCAATTGTTTTGTGTGAGATCGTGAGACTCGATCAATCTGAGCCAGATGTAGATTTTACTTTCCACAAAGTTTTTTCAAGAAGAGCTTGTGTACTAAGACAAAAGTCACTGGAGACTATTAATTTAACAAGAAAAACAAGAGTGATATAAGTCAACGCAATTGGGGGGATTTTTATGTAAAAATATTGACTGTTTTTGACGGACACACCAGAGATGTCACTGAATAACAACAGTGATAAAGGAATGTCATCTTGCAATGAAATACAACAGGACATGACATTGCCTTGCCATCATAATTAGGCTGGCATCAATCTCTTTATGATATATTTGCTGAACGATAATATTACTAGTGTATTACGATGCAATAATCAATTGTGAGAAAGAACAAGAGCGTGTCCATTTCCGGTGACTGGATGAAGTATTGGACATGTTGAATGCAGTGCCTTCAATATACATGATCGAATGAGGCAATACTCTAGCAACATAATTAATATTCTTGTGAAACAAAACTTGGAAATATTAACAAGGCACATATATCATGTAAGCTCAATAACGTTCACTAATGGTCTCTAATTTGTTTCACATTTATTTTAACTTTGGATTTAAAGGTTACAAATAACCTTCGACATTAATGTTTGAGTACAAAATAAAATACACACTTGAAAATCAGAAAGAATGTGCTAACCAACTCTGGATGGGATTTTCTTTTGCTTGGATTCTGTCAGAAAATTTGAGAAGACTTTTAAAGAAAGCAAAGAAAGAGGATCCAAGTGTCAGAATATGGTGTCTTTAAGAAATAATAACTAGGAGGATCCAGGAGTCCATTCACACATGTTTTACCATTGTTGAAGACACCTAGCATATTAGCTGGCCTGAAATCTAACCCACTTTTGTGCTGAATTGCTGATCATATTTCCACCCAAGTTATAATTAGTTTTATTCCATCTGTATTCATCATTGCCAGAACGATATATTAATTAGCCAACCACTTGAGGGTTTGATGCAATTCCGTATTGAACATATTTTCAGGAAATTCCATTATTAGCTTTTATTGGAGATCTAAGCGACAGAGCAGTGTAATAATGAGAATGTCAACCTCCCTTTATGTATCGACAGGATTTAATAAAAGTTCCGCCTGTCGCCAATTCCTTAGGGAGCCATGCCCCGCCCGCTTCATAGGGTCTGAGTGACTTTTAGACTGATGGGGCAGTAGGCCTATATCACAACCAGTATATTTATTATGTACTCAGGAATTATGCCGGTTATTTTCTGCTTGATTGAATTGTTGTTGACAGGCAGCAATAAATCATGTCCTGTCTACCTCGTGCTCGTTACAAACCTGGCAACCATTCCCTTATCAAATCACTACCAATCAGCATCAGCATACAGAATATAAGAAATCTCTGTCAAACTTCATAGTTAACAATTCGTTCATTTTTGACATTGTAGTGTGTATAGCAGTGATTCTCAAACCTATCTTTGTCTTATCTATGTGGCAGGCAAACTATGTACGGACATACTTAAAGAAGAACTAGATTTCAAAGTTTATTGGGCTTGCTCCAGTACCTTGAATGAAGCAGATAGCTCTGGTATCAATGTTTTGTTTTTGTCCAGTGAGCTACAGGTATGAGTTTGCCTACTACCACTACCCCTTACAAGACAGGAAGTCAGGGTTTTTTATAGACAAATTTTTTTCATCTATCGCAATTTGATATTGCCTAAAACTCAATATTTTTAGCGCGCCTATGGTGCACAAAATACGTAAATACTCAATTTTACTAACTTTTCATCGTCAATTCAATAAAACCAACATGTTGGTGGATATGACACTGGATAAAGTGGGGAAATTTGCGGGTCATCCACTGTAAATTTAGAATTTTATAGCTTGCCAGTGGCCAAAAGAAGCCAAAACTCAATTTTTTCTAACAAAACTGAATATCAAATTTAAGAAAAACTCAATTTGTCGTTATTTTTATCGGGGTATTCCCGATTAAAAAGTGTTTATAAAAAACCCTGAATATGTACATCTATGGATGGATGAATACGGTCTTGTAGTATGGCTATTGTACCATAGATTTGTGTTAGTCTCCAATTACGATCTGGGCAATTCTATTGTTCAATGTTTTAGCTCTGAATAATGCCTCACATTCCTTATTGTCACTTTGTTCTTTCTGTCACCTAACATTTTAACGTCGCTAACAAAAAAAATGGGGAACTAGAGATGTTAGCAACAAATAATATTCATGTACACGTAGTACATTATATTAATGCTTCCCTTGTACATCTCTCGTACTTTCCATTTTCTTGTTGTCTGTTATACGTCACTTGATTTACATTTAAACGAATACAAGAAAATGGGGATGGTGCGACATTATTAAGAACTCGAAATAAACAACACAAAAGAAAATAGGGAAGGAAAATCACAAAATTGATTTGTTAAAATTTTGCATTTTGCTCTGCAGTTAACTGTTACCTTTGTTACCTAGGGACATGCGAGTTATATTTTTTCTTCCTATTTATCATGATTGTTCAAGCTATTATCTTTAACGATATAGTTAATAACTTGAACGATCAGGTTGATAACTTGAACGATTAAATTTATAACTTGAACGGTGAGGTTTATAACTCGAAAGATCAAGTTAATAACTTAAAGTTAACTAACCAATGGAAAAACATATCCTCCATTTTATTAGCCCACGTCCGTCCGACGGTCCCATAACAATTCTTGTTATCACTATATCTCAGAAACTGCTGCTGCACGGGGGTGGTTTTTACGAGGTTTCGTCACAGTTTTCCACCATAATAGGGCTAGGAACAGTGTGAAATGGACATTCCGTCATCATATAAGTGAAATACCCTTTAGTACAACGTTAAACCCCAATCAAACAAACAAACAAACCAATCCCATTAATATTTTATTCAAAGCTTCCCCACATGGTCTAGTTTTGCAGGTAACATTTTGGGTTCCGTCTGTCTGTCCGTTCGTCTTTAATTGGGTCATGTGTCCATAATTTACACATTTTTGCTATTGGCTAATCTTGTAAAAACATCTATTCCAATCAGGTTCATATTTTGGACTTAGCATCCTCATAAGGTGGAGCTGTGCTGGTCTCATTTTGGTGTTGATTATCTTCAAAGTATCTTAACAGTATGGGCGTCAAGATCCATTCATGGATCTCTTGTTTAAACTGTGAACAGAAAACAGCTGCTCTTGATCATGTTTATAAGTTGATTTCATACACTGCTTTCGGTCATTATTTTGTCCTGTGTGGTAGACTCAATTGTCGTTGAGTCGGCCTATTTTATTGACCGGTGGATTTAGGGGAAAATCCCTATGTACCAATGTTAACACACTCATTTCTTAACCTTGGGTCGCGAAGATGCTTTTGGCCATCCAAGCCCATGTGTCAAAGAATTCCTAACAGTGATGTATTTTAAGTTAACAAAATATTTTAAATCTAGAAAAAAGATTAGTCAGTTAAAAATTTGCTTGAGCCTTAAAGTGAATCACAATGGCTATATCAACAAAAGGAAACTGAAATAGGAAATGGTAAAAGTATTTCATATAAAAATAGATGACATTAAGAACATAGAAACTCTAATCCTGCAAGAAAGAAATGACCCTTGTAGTATCTCACATACAAAACCATCTCTGGTTTGACGTTCCTAATTTGACTCGTTTTTTCCCTAGTCATTCTGTGTTTTCATTCCAGACTTTTTATGTAATCTTTTGACAGGTATTGTATTTGACCTTTGCTAATGACACGAGTCTGTCGATTTTCTTTTACAAACGTCTTATCCGCACGTTTACAAGTAAAACAGGGGATCCGCACGCCGTCTCTTTTGGGTTTTCCAAATTTCTGTAAACACTTCCAAACTAATTCAAGCCATTAAACTAAATACGGAATAATTGAGGATGAAAGTTAAAAAAAAAAGTAGCCTATTTGTCAGTGAAATAAAATAGGTTCCATTTTAATATGTCATTTTTAACTGCATCGATGCTATTGAGTTGTTTTGTCATACTAAGTCATTATGACTTATGCCGTACAAGAGACAAAACAGATTTAGGCAGAATTTCAGGAAAATATAGGTTGACCAGTTTCTATTTAACACAAATACTGTTGAAATATTTTAGAAAGCAGTCTTGTCAACCGCAAGACAAACGTTTTGCCCGAATCACTTTGTATTTTTGGAAAAAGGAAAAACAAACACAGATTGAACCTGTATCGGTCCGTATTTTTATTCGGCTCGGAAGCGAGCCATCGGTGAGGATTCCCGAAGAGCTAAGATCCTGCTGCACTGTGCTTTTACGCCATACACTCTCAGAAATAATGTTTTTTTTTAAAAGGATTATTTAGCAAGTGGTATATATTGAACCATTACAACAAAAACGGTTCGTTGGTAGAAAAGGAAAATATACTAGCTACAGTTGATGTAAAAGAGTTCGATACGGAAACATTAAGGGTTCCACCAGAATCGTAAGCTAGAAAACCTTTATTGGTTCTATTGGGGCGATCTTTTCTGAGCGTGTAAGCCAAATGGGTGAACGAGGTCACCCTCGATGCGACTGGTAACACTCAAAAACATCTAAAAGATGAAAAACGAACAAGCAACAACAGATCGGCGCCATATTATCCTTAGCTCTGGGGGCATCAGGACAATCTCTCCGTTATGTATGAGTATACTTCCGAAGAAAATAGATTATACTAAATGTTCCAAAGAGAGGAAAGGAGAATTGCACAAATAAGATAAAAGATATGTCCAGGAAAAGAAAAATAATTAATTGCTTAACACATTTTCCATAAAAGAAAGGTGAAACGGTACTCATTAGATAAATGATATATTCAAGAAAAGAAATGACTAGAATTTGACAAACTATGAAGAAATCGATTTGGTTTTAGTTTTTAAGCTTTATATCTAACGATTACATGATTTTTAAAAACGAACTAATGCGATAAAAGTTATATTCAAGAAGAGAAGGGGTTAGAATTTGACAAAATGTTAAGAATTACGTCTATATGTTAAGTTCTTCTTTTACATTGCCCACTACGTTTTTTGCTCTGTTGTGGCGCACATATAAGAAATCTGTCGAATGAAACGTCTGTGTCAGGTCGTCTTTTGCTTGGGCCACGAAAATGACGGAGGTACACTCTTCAGGTAGAGGTTTTGGTTTCCATCAAAGTAGTTTTACATCGTGTATTTCACAAATGACAGAAATCATTGAAAAGCTAAACTCTAGCGATAAATATAACTGCGCATTGTGTTAAACTGTCGAAAACTAGACAAATTGTAATGTACACAGTCTATGATCTACAAGCTGTATGTTAACTGTCTTCACATAAGTGTTCACTATACTTTCCTAGTTTTATTACATAAGTAGGCCTAAAGTCATTTTGGAGCTTAAAATAATTGCCAAAGATTTAATTTATGTGATATACCGTCTGTTTTATGTAAAGACTTGATAACATGAGAAAATAAACAAATTACAAACAGAAATAGCTCATGTTGTAGGAAGTCATTTGGATTTAATATCGAAACTTACGCTTGGAATTAAAAGAAACCTTGCATTAATATAAAAGTTGAAAGGTTTAATGCAGTCTATGACGACAACATGAACTTAATTCATGTAAATCTTAAAATAATGGTTCATTTGGGTTTCGATCGGACATTTATAGGAATCTATCTGTAATTCTAATGTCATTTATTTAATTCGTGTTATTTTTTACTTATACAGAATGTGTTTATGTTTCTCGTACCGATAATGCTGATTATGTTGGACATACATGTAGATACAGTGTAATAAAGTATACATCATTAGAAGCCACCTCCTTCGTTTTGTGATATATCAACCCTGAAAGTTCTTACCACAGAAGATATATCTTCTTGGAGAGGATACGAAAAAAAAGAAGAAGATTGTATTTGAAAAATGAGTGATGTAGCCTAGAAGATAAAGAAAAAAGGTAAGGAATTCTGGAATAGGTAGAGAAAATATATAAATTCGATAGTCAAGATAAGGCAATTGAAAAGAAGGATAGTTCTGAGCCGTTCTCACTTGCCGCAGGTGCATACAAGGGATTAATTGCGGATGGCACTGCGATTTACCACGAATCGCGCTCCCATGCCCGCGTATAAAGGTCGCGTTTTGAGCAACTAAAATTACTTAACGAGGACTGCCTCTATACTGTGAATGACGTCTTTGTTTTACGTAACTTAAAATCTCACCAATCAGTTTGTATGGCCAATAGCACATTTTACCGTATGACATAGAAAATGAATATGTCAAGTATTGTCTTAAAAAACAATTGCTATCTGTATGGATGTTAAGGAAATAACGTCATTTTTGCTTTCTTTTTTTTACGTTTGCACACAAAGCAATATACAATGCCGGTGGTGGGGATTTAGTGGTTAGCTAGTGCGCGTACTAATCTTATTTCGATGTACCGTTCACAGGATCGAGTCCGTCTGTCTACGCCCAGGAATATGAATAAGTCACAGGATGTGGCTCCGGCAATCCCGCTGGTGCTTTTACGAGGTTTCCTCACGGTTTTTCAAGGAGCATTATGAAGTGGACAATCTGTGGTCATATAAGTGAAAAACCCTTGACGTTTAACCCAAATCAAACAAACAAACAAACAAACCAATATGCAAAGATAGAAAAGAATTCAACGTTTTCATCTTAGATTGTATGCTGTAGATTGCCTTTATATACAGTGTTTTTGGTATTTTGGGATAACACTTTCTTAGATTAAACAAATTCTAGTTTAGAAAATTGTGCAGCTTGATAAACGTCCGAGAATAGAACCCACGACCCTCAGAGTTAATAGGTACCGACTCGCCGGCATTTACTGTGGCCACCTATATTTATAATCTATTCAAAGTATAGAGAAAGTATTATTCCAAAACAGATAAGACAGTGTTAATATTCCCTTTTAAAAGAAATAAAATAAACTCATTGCGTCTATATAGTTTTTTCCTAAATCTTTTCCTAAATGTGATTTGATGAAACACAAAATTATGTCCGTTCAAGCACTCTGTAAATATGTGTTGGAAATTGAACTAACATATTTACATGGATGAATATATACTAACAGTGCCAATTTGAAAAACGTTAGACGTTATGTCCAATTTTTATGCCGGGAAAACATGTGACAAACCAATAAAAACATGTTTGTTGCGGAGTTTTAATATGTTATGCCCAGCATCACTTTAGTTTTAAGTGTTTACAAATAAATTAAGTAACTTTATTAGGACAGCCATAGAAGATAGTGGCCAACTCTATTTCATAAACGTGTCATGCAAATTAGAAATGGTTTTAATAGCTTTATCAGTGAACACTATGGGTCTATTCCACTTTAAAATGCTCCGTTGTTCTAAGGAAGCCCGGCCTACGACCTTGGCTTAGTGGTAGCAAATCCGCTTACTAATCCTAATTCGAGTTACCGGATCGAGTCCGCCTGTGGACAATCAGGTATATAAATGAGTTTCACAATATGGTTCCGGTTATTGCAGGGTGGTTTTTACTAGGTTTCCACAGTAATTGGGAAAGGATAACTGTGAAGTGGACAATCCGTTGCCATACAAGTTAAGTATAATACCCATGAGTACGACGTTAAACCCCCAATCAAGGAAACAAAAATGCGATAGCAAGACCATTTGCTATACAAAAAAGCTCATTGTCGCACAGATGGTCCTTACTGTGGACTAAAGTGTCTTAACTCGGTTTTAACCAAATTTTGATTGCATCATAGATTAAAGTATAGTGTTATAAAAAAAAAATATCACACATAGCTTGTTGAGGCAAATAGTAATTCTACAACTTCACACAACTGTCCAGCTTTGGCCTAACGACCGATTATG
>JARFOD010152207.1:0-12439 GCA_031763545.1 Mopalia muscosa | reverse complement strand
GGGGGGTTGGGAGGGAGCTTCCTGTTGCCCCGGTGCTTCCAGAGCTAAGCGGCAACATAAACATATATGTTTGTGATGTCTTTGTATTATTTGTTTGTTGACAGTGGCGTGGAGGGTGGTTTCGCCATCCTCTAGGTTGGTACGCCGTCGTGTGAGTGAAATAACTTTAAGTAAAACCCTTTGGAACAAATAAACAAATCATAAAAAATCACATGCACTGAAATTCAATTTCAATATTAGATCGTTACAAGTTATGTGAATGATGCTGGAACGGAGAAAACATATTAATTAACAAACAAAAAATATCTGGTAATTTGGTAAAAAAGTAATTTGGTATTGTTGATTTCCCTTCCCCCATTAACTGACCTTCGTTATCTTTTTGTATTGTGGATGTCGTTTCGCCCATGAATCGGCGCTGGAAATATTTAGTACTGTTGGTGTCGTTATTACTACACTCAAACTCGAAATAACTTTAACTAAGAAAATGATTTTAGTCGGTGTAGAGATTGAATACAATAATACGTAGCTTCTTTTGAACGTTTATAGCGTGAAGAAATAAACTTGGCTGCTGGATCAAACTTGATAACTTCAAGACATTACTGTGTATATAGTGTGTAGCCGATAAACTTGGTTGTTAGGCCAAACCATATACACATGAAGGCATGAACGTAAAAGGTGCTCATAAGCCCATAATTGTATTGTGTGACGGCAAACCGAATACATTAGGAGATTGGCTGTTGTTGTTGTCAATCTACGATGTATGGGAAAACTATATTCAATTTCGAATTTTGTACTTCGCGAGCTCGTTTTTATACCTGCCAAAAACCTTAACAGAGATTGATTTTCTGTAGGTAATTTTCTTAAACAGTTATGTCTAAAAGGTATACCCAGTACCCAAGCCATGAACAATAGGATTGCGATGAACTTAAAAGTCAACATATTATTAGCTAAATATGGTGAATAAAGTTTCGCCTTTCTTGACATTTTCAGCTGTCAAGAATTAAAAGGCAGTTGAAAGGGAAACTAAACACAGTAAATGCCGCCATATAAGTTTTCGTTTTATCACATCCTATTTAAGCGCATATAACCTCGCTTTGTACTTAAGGGTTGACATAAATAGATTAATTCTCGCGGTAAAAATCTACATTGTGCTACTTATGACAAATTCCTCAGTTTGAAATAGGAATTATATTCAGTATTGTGATGCGCGTGATCTGAAGAATTCCATAACAAAGAGTCTATTGACATATATACGCCAGTCACGTGACTGGCGCTCTTTTTTCTTAAGAGGTAAAATTACAACACATTTGAACTTTTGGCTTTCTTTATTATAATTGAGTATAGTAAGAGAATTTAGCTATATCATATATGCGGCTCTATAGGATGGGATCTTATGCGTTTCAACACAACGCCCATTCTCGATATTTCCAAAAAGTTGAAAGTCATATTCACTTTAATTCCTAAATGATCATTTAAACAAAAATAATAACACCAAAGTCTGAAGCTAAATACAGGTACATTCTCTACTTTTAAGGCTCAGTTAAAATTGAATCATTTAAAAACACAAATTTAATATTTTAAATACACTAATAAGTTTTTAAAACTTTTATAAGAATTTGATACTTTACAAAAGTGTACGCGAAAGTGGTTAGTGCGTTATTAATTTATTGTCAACGTTCGTGATTAATTTCGTAAAATTGAAACAGATGCGTGAAATGCTTACACTTTATACCAATGGTGTGGGTTATCTGAATGGTGGTGTAAATAATATACACGACTCGGGAGAAGTTTTGTGACCACCTGTTTATACTAGACTAATGTTTGTTTAATAAAATGTAATATAAAATTGGAATATTCCAGAAGGCAAATAGGAATTTTTTGTAAGTAATTTAAGCTAACATTTATTCGCAAATAAAGATATCTATACTTTATTATTCACAGTCTCTATATATAGATATAAGTAGAGTAAATATATTTTTTAGCTTCGAAACCCCGACAAGGTAACACCCAGTATGAAAGTGAGGTAATCGCTGATGCAAAGGTAGAGGATGATTTTACAAATATTTACACGTATTTGAACTTACTCCGTCTAATTGGGGTTTCAAAACCGGCTTAGTCTGAACAGCGAAAAAGAAATCGCTGTAAAAATTTTAGAAAAATGGATTTCTTTATTTTGCCTAGATTCCTGTGTAATCTGTAAACATTTGTTCAAAACGCGTTGAACTAATCTGCAATGCACTTGGCAATGATCGCATTCTACTCACGTTATTTGAACGAGATAAAGATACGCTCGCGAGATCTCATTCCTTCCTGTCATAATTCGTGATCCGAAGATCACCGGGGGATGGCTCGGACTAATCCGGCAATCTTCGGCATCATCCACAAATTCCAGCGCATTTAAGGCAGAGATAGAGACAAAGTGTTGATTATTCGATGTTAATACGTTTTCAGATCTATAACACTTAGAAACTGGGGGTTTAAGAGTTACTGGCTTATGCTAGGGTTTGTAGATAACTTTGTCAGCCTTTAACAAAATATTTCCATGTTTTGTCTTTATATGGATTTCCCTTATCGGATTCAAAAGCGTCAAACAAATTACTTTTTGAACTGACTGAATTATGAGGGATATATTTCAAGGCCGTGCTCATGAAAGGGTATATATGATAATTATGTATTTCCTGAAATTATCCCTGTTTTATTTCTGGAAATAATCGCAATTTAAAAAAAACAACAACAACATTTGACTATTGCACAGAATGCAAGAGAATTAATGGTCCGGCCACGGTTTGAAGATATCCAGACACTTATATAGTCTACTGGACCAACTCTTCATCGTCTGAGTGACAGATATCATGTATACTTATCCAGATATAATTATTTATATGGAGTGTTTTATGCCATGCTTAGAGTATTTCACTTATATGACGGCGGTGTATTCCAACAATAATTGACACTTTACCGTTGGAAAGTTATTTTTCTTCCAGTGCTAATTAACAGCATTGCTACTCTTCATACACAGACGGAGGGCCACGTCTCCAAAGGAAGAAAAAAACCCAGTTCACACGACAGTATATCGAATAAGCCAATTAGAGGCTCGCAGAAAAAGTTTCTCGTCTATATTCATAAACATCAATTAAATTAAGTAAATGTATTATAACTTTAAAACATTAAGCCCAAAAATGCCCAATGAATACACGCATCTAAATACACCATATACACGGCGAACTAAAGAGTTGTACGTATAAGTCTATGTTTGACAAATACATTATAACTGTGAATTAAAGAGTTGTACGTATAAGTCTATGTTTGACAAATACATTATAACTATGAATTAAAGAGTTGAACGTATAAGTCTATGTTTGACAAATACATTATAACTATGAAATAAAGACTTGTACGTATAAGTCTATGTTTGATAAATACATTATAACTATGAAATAAAGAGTTGTACGTATAAGTCTATGTTTGACAAATACATTATAACTATGAATTAAAGAGTTGTACGTATAAGTCTATGTTTGACAAATAAACTATAACTATAAAATAATGAGTTGTGCGTATAAGTTGAGATTTTACAAATACACGGATAACGGAGAATTATTGAGTTGTACGAATAAATACACTATAACTATGAATTAATGAGTTGTACGTATGAGTATATTTTTGACAAATACACTATAACTGCGAAAAATGAGTTGTAGGTATAAGTATACATTAGACAAATACAGGGTAAAATGAGAGTTATTGAGTTGTTCGTATAAGTACAATTGATAAATACTAAGGAATAATGCTATATTTGTCCAGTCCTTTGGCTACTGGACCAACACAATAACCAGAGACAAAATTATCTTGCCACAAAAAAGCGTAAATGTATTAAGTAGGCTAAGTCACTATAAACTTATCTTACCCACAATATGTTTGATATATTATCAGCCGATATATCAAATGTTTCTTGTGGCCATAGTCCCCCTCCTCTCCTGTTAAAAAAGGAGGAAAACAGCCCCAACTACATGTATATTCCCTTATATGTTTATACAATACATACCATTAGTTTTTGTTGAATAGATTAAATGACAGCCTGACTGGTGGAGAATCAAGTACAATGGTTCCGATCTATATTAGGTTCAATTACATAAACATATAGCGTGCAAGTTTATAATTCAACATAAATTCGAGTAAATTATATCTTTTTCTTTCCTTGAAGAAACAACCTATGGGTCAGCGGAAAGGCTTATTTCATAGAGCTTTTCTTCCAAGTAAATAACACCTTGGACGTAAAATATATTTAATCGTCATTTATTATTGTCAAAATGACATCCTAGATAAAGAGTGAATATAAATCAAGGGGAGACCAGACGCGGCTGTCGCTATATATAATAGATATTATGAAAGCATTAGATGGATCAGTAACTATACCATTTCTATCAAAAGTCTGTCAATTTTCGTCTGTAATTTCAGATCCCTTTGTCGGTGTAAAATATTTGACAATTTAGAATCATACTCCAATATTCCGTCCAGCTTGTGAAAGAACATATCATATATAGGTCATCTAAGAAATAAAATGTTGGCGTGTCTTTAATTTCTTATGGAGGGAACCCGTCATTAAAATATAGGGTTATTAATGATAGAAAATCGTATAAGCTTTTGTGCTCTGAGACATGACACTTATGTCGTCTAAATAACCTCGCCATTTATAAGTGACCTAAAAAGTAACTATGAAATTACATAGCATTAACCAAGCTTAAAGTTTATAGAGTTGTAAATCGTTGTAAGTTAAAGCCTTTTGAAAGCTAAATCCTTTATTTGTCAAAATTTGACAAGCCAACGTCTCGAAGAAAAGAGGATATAATGCTTTGTTTATTAGACGCCAGCAGATGGTATGGGTAAAAGTTTTCAGTTTTCTTGCGAAGTGTCGACAGTTTTTAAGCGGGCCAATTTATACCTATTGTAATCCATTTTTGTGGTGGTGTTTAAGCTACTTTTTCTGATATTAAATAATGCTTTAAAATGTATACTATAGCTCTATTAGCTTACTTAATATTTCGAAGGATATGAACTGTTGGTTTGTTGAAAGATGTAACATAATTCCTTATATGTAATTGAAATGTAAACCAAAAAAAAATTACTGTTCTGTCAATTCCTGGTTATTAAAATAACATTACTGTTCAGTCAATTCCTGGTTACAATAATAACATTACTGTTCAGTTACCAGCTGGTTACCAAAAAAACCTTTACTGTTCAGTCATTTCCTGGTTACCAGAATAACTAAAGGGTCCAGTTGACCGAAGGTTCTCAAATTAAGTTAAGGTACAGTTACCAGAAGGTTACCAAAATAACTTTAGGGTTCAGTTACCAACTGGTTACCAAAATAGCCTTAGGGTTCAGTAACCAACTGGTTACCAAAATTACATTGCTGTTCAGTAAATTCCTGGTTAACAGAATAGCTGTAGGGTTTAGTTACCAGAAGTCTACCAAATTAAATTAGGGTTCAGTTACCAGAATGTTACAAAAATAACTTTAGGGTTCAGTTACCAAGTGTTACCAAAATAACTTTAGGGTTCAGTTACCAAGTGGTCACCAAAATAGCTTTAGGGTTCAGTTACCAGAAAGTTACCAAATTAAGTTAGGGTTCAGTTAACAGAAGGTTACCAAATTAAGTTAGGGTTCAGTTAACAGAATGATACCAAAAACACTTTAGGGTTCAGTTACCAACTTGTTACCAAAATAACTTTAGGGTTCAGTTACCAACAGATTACCAAAATAACTTTAGGGTTCAGTTACCAACTTTTTACCAAAATAGATTTAGGGTTCAGTTACCAACTGGTTACCAAAATAGCTTTAGGGTTCAGTTACCAGAAGGTTACCAAAATAACTTTATGGTTCAGTTTCCAAACGGTTACCAATATAACAATACGGTTCAGTTACCAGATGGTTCCCACAATAACATTACTGTTCAGTTACCAACTGGTTATCAAAATAACATTACTCTTCAGTTACCAACTGATTACCAAAATAGCTTAAGGGTTCAGTTACCAGAATGTTACCAAAATAACTTTAGGGTTCAGTTACCAACTGGTTACCAAAATAACTCTAGGGTTCAGTTACCAACTGATTACCAAAATAACTTTAGGGTTCAGTTACCAACTGATTACCAAAATAACTTTAGGGTTCAGTTACCAGATGGTTACCAAAATAACATAACTGTACAGTTACCAGAAGATGACCAAAATAATTTTAAGGTTCAGTTACCAACTGATTACTAAAATAGCACTGCGGTTGAGTTTCCACATGGTAACCAAAATAACTTTAGGGTTCAGTCACCAGATTGTTACAAAAATAACATTATCTCGTTACCAAAATAACATTACGGATAAGTTATCAGCAAGTTACCGTGAAAATAACGTGACGATTTACATACCAAAGTAGCACTACGTTTAGTTACCAGCCAGTAACTTAACATTATAATGGAACATTACCAGCAGAAAGTAAGGTTTTGAAATAAGACCTTTCCTACATTACCTGGGGCGAGTTGTCAAAGCACTACTAAATGTGAATTTTGACTAGATGTCGTCATTCCATGTTGATAGTATATGTCTACACAAACATAGTCATTTATTCTCCCACTAGCGACTGATCTTGTTTTTGAGCATCTGAGCCAAACTGGTCAGTCAAAAGAACACGTATAATTTCAGGGGCCAGGATAGGAATTTGCCCCAACAAATCAACTTCTGATTTCATTTATTTTATTAGCAATTAAATCAATGTTACATCAAAGATTTGTTTGTTCACATTCTCGTCATTATGAAGCAAAAGACAAACGTGATGCACGTAGTGTTAGTGGTATACATATACACATATATATATTTTAAATAAATAAATATATATGTGTGTGTTGCAAGCCTACACCATACACCAGGTGGGAATTTCTTTGATACATGCCTGGGGGAAATTTAGGGGAAAACTTTCAAAGAATGTCTGTTTAATTAAGAGACACGGTTTGGAACAATTCGAAAAGGAGCGTGAGAGTTGATCTATAAAGGCGTGGCTTTCTGCAGGTGTACATTTCGATACAATAACCACGTGCTCAAGCAGGCGTCAAAAGAACATCACCACGTGCAGATTTTGTAGTTTTCACTTTTCCGCCATTTTAATAGGGTCGTGTGAAATTTCTGTTTGCACATGCGCGGCCAATCATATAGACCAGTAATTTGATTCATTTGCTACTGAAAATAGTTTGTAAAACCTGTAACATTTGGTTATAGTGCTGTACTATTTGTGAGTGGACAGTCAACGTGGGCTTTCTTAAATGCCATAGTTTGGCATTCCAGCTGTAAAGCTATGAACCACTTACATCAAAAGACCCTCCTATTTGCTAAGCATGTGCTTTACTGACGAGAAGTGTTGCCAATCCCTGTAAAGTATTTCAACATGTACCACGTTGATGGGTGTTCTACTGTTCGGCGTTTGTTTCTTCCGTATTGGCGTTTCGCGGCCTACTGTGTGATAATTATTTTGGCGTAGATACATGATGTAGTAAGAACTATTTATTAAAAATACTATATGTATTAGTAATATTTTATTTTAAAGTAAGTTGGTACATTTGTACTGTAAACTGGTTTTTAATTGAGACCTCTCCACACATGTTTAGTTTATTTTAAGATGATTTCTATTGAGATTAAAATGTGAATGCATCTGATATACAAGGACCCGGAACAGTCGGACGTAGAGCCGACCGTTCCCAGTTTTAGGAACAGACTAATTACGTCATAATAAAATTCGTCTATAGTGTCAAGAAATATACAATTATTGCTTATTACATAATCGAATTTTTCCGTTGTGGAAAATTTGGTTTTTATGTATTTGCCGGACATCTTGGTGTTTACTTACTGACTCGGTGTGCAGTTTGGCAGTACATACATGTACTACACGGCTTCATATATTTGTGTGGGTTTTTTGCCCTTTGATGGCCTACGTAATGACTAGATCCTGATAACCTGGTTTTTGCCGTGCTTGATTTTTTAACAAGTTATTCAGTCAAAATGGTTTGTTCCTTTGGGGAAGTGTGGGTTGATGGGGACTAACAATATCACAACAACACCAACAACACAAAGGTGTCTAGCCAACACAAGCGAGATTGTTAATCGGTCCAGCTATTGGAAACAGAAAATATGTGAGAAATACAGATTTAATGTGTTACAGGTCACAATTCCTTTCAAGGTGGTCAAGTTGAAGGATTTACGGGGGTTTATTTTTATCGATTTCAAAGCTTGAAATCGTTAAGGCGAAATTATATCAAACCACTTCAGAAAGTCATTAAAATAAAGTTCATTTCTATACGAGCATATCTTCAAGAATGCATATTGTTGCCATATGTAATTCCCACCATGCGCTCATACAGCACTAGTCAATGAAAGAGAGGGAACTAATCGATGTTTCCTATGGAAACAGACATAATACGGAAAGAAGAAAAAAATTAAATATACAGAACACATGTGAATATATCACCGGCAAATAGCTAATTTTGTGGAAATAGTGGAAATAATTAGCTGTTGCTGAGAATCAAATGTCCGGACATCCGGAGGCACGACCTTTTCAGAAAAATATTTTCCAGTAATTTTACCCACCTTTAACGTTATGAAAAGAAGCATATGTAATTTCATATCGCTGGGGTTACGCTGATAGAAATTACCACACACAAACTATGTTATTTGCGTTTTAAGTTGCAAAAGTATGATTTCCCCGAGAAGATTAAAGAGGTGAAATTAGCGTGTGTGGTCGGTCTAGCGTTCTATTATTTCTTCATAAGCATATTATTATTTCATGATCAGCCCGTGAATATCCCACTATACATTATCAGCGATAGGTCTGGCCGTGTTTAAATCGCTATGGCTTAGTGATTATATTGTAACACACAAACTCCGGCTTTTCAACTTATACGAGACTTCTATAAAGAAAGAGGCTATCATTCACACACGCCCTTGAAAGTCACCAGATAAATGCATGGTAATCGTTTTATTTATTTTTTTTTTTTTTAACTTTTACCTGGCAACAGTGTGGCTTAAGCCTATAATAAATAATAATACTATTATACTGGCAGCAGTCTCTTTTAACTCCGAAAATTCTTACAGCGGTAACACAATATGCACTAATTGAAATTTTAACGACTGCAAGAGGAAACAGGATATGATGTCAACCGCTAATGACGAAATGAAATTAACGCATGCGCATACGGGTAGGGCCTATACATACATCAAAACACTGAATACGGCCAAGCTTTTTTAGTAAAAAACTAAATAAACCAAACATCATTTTACTATAAAGCCTACAAACGCCTCTGTATTTATTTATTTATTTTTTTTAGAGAAGTTCTAAGTGGAACACGTGTTACTATAACTTTGAAGTTATGTAGTGTCTATTCTGAAAGGCGCACCTGGGATGTGTGAATAATTAATACAGTCAGGAATATGACACCTATGGAATTGTAAACAAAGGGAAGAGAAGAACAGAGTGAACATGTCTGTGATATGGTCCAAAACAGATGTGAGATTTTACTTCACTCAGAACACATTGATTCCAGATTTAGAATGATATCAAACCAGCTAATATGTTCCACTCCCATTTATATAAAAAAAGTTCCAGTTATTTCCCCGTCTATAAGATACCCATTAATTTTCGCTTGAACATAGGCGCTTATGCTTTTTCCAGCTGTTCCACACAGACGGTGGTGTTAGTTATAGCGGTCCAAAGGCAATCTGATGAATGTCAACATTATGTTTATTCAAAAATAATCATTTTGATTTCTTAATATATGCTAACTTGAACAAGATAAGAGGACATTGGATAAGCAGAAAGCTACTCTAACACAAGAAGCACGTAGGGCATATGTACGTACGCGAACTGAGCAACATACAGAGTAACTTTCTGAAACATGCTGTGAGCAAGAAGCCGGTTGCTCAACTTGACTATAATCCTGAATGAGATTAGAAAGTTGAAGGATTCAATTCATCGAGATGTGCTCCTAATCAGCAGCTATAAAATGTTATGAGCACGTTGTCAGTGAAGAACAAAACCACTGTAGGCCTCCATTCCATGCAGTCCCGTGAGCACGCTGTTGTGAAGATCTTCTGTCAATAAAGGTATAAACGCACTACGCTACTTCCGGCGGCTGCTTCGAGGGCATTTTATTTGCCACTTGTTAAAGTGTGTAAGATTATGAAGGTCTAGTTTCAAAATCAAATCGAAATGGTATGTAAAAACGTTATTTGTAACGATCTTGTTCTAAAAAGCACTCTGTGTTCCCGTTGAGTAGGCCTATGATCTTTCGCATGGTCTAGACCTTGCTCAGGTTCTGTGCTCAGCTCAGCACAGATAGGTCGCTCTCAAGTTTTGTTTAGCCTCGGTTTTCGAACACAGACTCCGGAGTCAACTCAGCTGAGTGCGAAATATCATCTTTAATATCTTTATAGCCTATACCCTAAGCCCACAAATCGTTGGCATGCAACAAAGTAGCCGACTTCATCGTCTTGCTATCAGAATTAAGGCGAGGTCAGATATTTGATGTCATCTCTCACTATAGGTATACACAGTGACGCCACCGTCATATGAAGTATATTCCGATGGAGTTATCAAGGGTTCCTGTGGGAGGCTATGTTCAATGCTAATCTAATTGGCGTTAAATCATGCATGCATTTATCCTTTCATTTACTTGGTCAGTCATAGGCTATAACAATTAAATAAGAGAGAAAGTAAAACTAAAGTTAGCCTGTCCCCAACGCGCTTGGACCTATTTGTGAAATATCTCTGTCGGAATCAAACAAGGCATTTGTTGGGCTTTATTTCATTTGCTTAATTGGTTAGCAAGTTGTGAAAATTTCAGCATGTTTGTGATAACTGGTGTCCCTTGTGAGGCCCTAGTTGTAAAAGCGTAGTTAACATGTGACCAAGGAGATAAGGTTATGACTTAGGAATTCACACAAGTCAGAACACCACTTCTGACCTATTGACATATAGTTAATAATAAACGCGCCACGAATATTATTTTTTGGAGTTTTTGAAAAAAATAAAAATAAAAATAAAAAATAAAAACGTATACAGCATTTACACTTAAATACAGTGAGGGAAAAAATGTTGTAATATTATAATAATAAATGCATTGTTTACAAAACCATGCATAAAAAGATTAATACAGTTTACGCTTCTCGTGCAGTAATACATGGATTGTGGATTTAACCCTGATCTTTCAAGCAGGGAGTTAACTGCATACGGTATATTTATGCCTATCCGTTACGCTGTTAGCCTACGTAACTGAATATAGATTGAGATTTGAAACTAAATGCCGACAATATAAGTCAGATGATGCTCTTTTATGATCTTCTTACAATCACACAACTACAAGTAAATTATTTCTATGTAAAATTTTAAATTTAAATGCACATATATATTCGCAAAAAATAATCACCTTGGCATATGCAGTTTGATTAATCAAGTTCGATGAAACATCTCATGCTTCACGTTTCAAATCCAAGAGATAAACAAATAAAAAAGAAAAAGTAAAAATAAAAAACTCTCGATATCTCTATCAGGTATCAAACCCAAATGTGATCGACCGTAAAGAAGATTTGTGTGAAACGGAATTAACGCGATATATATGAACTGCAGATTTAAACACACTATACTTTCAGTTAAAGCGTGTTCATGCGCTCCGTTAAAAAGAAATTTCCAATCTATTTGTTTATTAACTGTCGTTGACTTATTTTGATATTTTATGGCTTTGAGTAATATTTTATTTGATCGTTTTTGAAAACAAATTGACAAGCGTAACTTCCCTGTGTCGGGGATATACAGTCTATATTCAGCGGTTTGTTTAGCTGACAAACGAAATCAATAGCCTGAAACTTTGCGGCATTTGATATAAAAAAACTTACTATTATCAAAGAGTCACATAAAACCAACACGACACGACATAAATAAAAGTAAATTACTATATTTTATTATGCCATAAACGAATCGTCTACATGCCGCGAGAAATTCAATACGGCGTTTCGCGAAATTTTATCACGTATTCCGAAGGTTTTCTTTGTTACCTTAAGAAAAATGAAGACTCTTCCGCCAATGCAAGGTTAAGAGCATTTTGTATTCATTTGAGTGATTTTCATCATTGTAAGTGAAAACATTTTGTCTGAAATATCTGACTAGATATAAAAAATTCCAGTAGCAATATATAACCAGGATAACCCATTAACACATGTCCGGAAAATATTTTTTGAATATGTACTATATTGGTTAGCCGGCTAGGTATGTCATATATAATGTAGGTTCAGAAAGGGTCTGGGACAAAACGTCGTACGACAAATAAATATCGTACGATATAATTACGTCATGTTAAACTATAGCGTAAAATATCATACCATATCATATTTTGTTTGAGTGGCATTTAGAA